>JAHQIW010005549.1:0-213110 GCA_019055375.1 Parelaphostrongylus tenuis | reverse complement strand
TGTATGTGAAGACCCATACTTATACCACAATGAAGCTAAAGAAGCATGATGTCAAGGCACAAATATGCTTTGATGCCTATTCTATACAAAAGAGAAGCTAAAGCCCAACCAACCAGTGTGACCATCTCCGAGATCCATGATGAAAACAGAAAAAGAGCGAGAAAGAAAAGAAAAGTAAAGAGCATCTTTTTTCTGCTTTGTGGCTTCCTCTAAAACGAGACAGTTATATATACTACTGGTAGGATAGCAATCTAAAAAAATAAGTTGCTACTCTCCTCTATGTATATTAAATGAACATTTCGGCTTCAATCTGAATTATTACTAGAATGGAAAATTATGACACAAACGCATTACATGGGTCAAACGTTACAATTTCTGGTTTATTACCCAATGGGATCTAATCAACTCAGTTTCTTTTCCTATTCACCCATATGAACCTTTACATATATATTCCTGGGTTGGGTAATTGTGTTCGCTAACATCTGCAAAATTACACACGCGTGATCAGGGTTGTATAACCTAGGCTTGTTAACTAGAACCGACGAGTGTGCGCGCGGATGCGCGAACCCAATGAGAGAGTCACTAGAATACGCTATTGGGGTTGGATAAATGAGATGGCCCTTTTTATCCGATTGTAACGTGTTGTATTTGTTGTTTGTTGTTTTCATGGAATAGTGCGTGTTGCTGGTCCAAGTAGATAAAAGTTTTTGGACATGTTCTAACGTAATCAAACGATCGAACGACACAAAATTTTTTTCTTTGAGTTTTTCCTTTTGTTCTCACGCTGATCTGCGGAGCCTACTGATGGTTCTTTGTGCTGCATCACCCCGTAAACAGTAATAATGCCATATTACCAACCTAAGTATCATATATACAAAAACCAAAAAAAACAGACGCATTTTTCATCTCCGCAAGTTGCAGTAAAACAATATTCCCCGACATTCACTCACCAGTTCAGATGACGTATTGATGGTACCTGCGTTAAGAGAGGGGCCGGGCGTAAAGTGACTTCCACAGCTCCTACCGTCGCCGATGTATGTGACCCCTACCATCATTTTCTATACCACCCCCTTATTTTCCCTTAGGAGGTCCCGCCCCAAGATGCAAGGATAATAAATTCTCTCTTCTATTTCCACGCACGCAATATTTTTTTTTCTCCTTTTTTTTTTTAACACCCCACACCCCTTCCCAAAACTATTGCTTTACCCACCCGAACAGCTTTTCCAAAACCTGAAAATCTGCGAATTTCACTATGTTTTTTGGTTTTCCCCGCTGACATACAACGAAACAAAAAATCATAAGACTTAAAATATAAACAACTACTATACAAAACTAAATTAACAACTTTATCCCCGAACATGGCATGCTGCAAGAGAGAGAAGAACAGGGAAGTTTATTTTTTCGTGTCACACCAAACAGAAAGAGCAAACATAAAAAATAATTCAACTATTCGCAGGATGGATAAAGATCGCGCGGCTCGGGCGGGGGGCCGGGGAGAAGTCCGAGGCGTCTTTCATCCTGCTTTGTCGGGTACAAAAACCTCCCATCGGCCCAAGATGGAACGGACCTCATTAGACCTTCCTTTGTAGGTAAATTTTTTTTTTTCTTGGATCTCAGTTATGTTTTTTACATGATTATACGTTACAAAAATATAAAATGGTTGTTAAAAATGTTTTAATATAAATATGTTATATCAACCCACTCTGAATCAGAACAATAAAATCTGATATCCTGATAAAGAGGCGGGTTTTGAATCTTTGATGTGAACATAGGTAGACAAACAAGGAGAGACAAAGCGATCAAACGACACATAAAACATTTTTTAAAAAAAGAAAAAACGAGGGTTATATTCATGAAAAAAAAAAAACACAGACAAACGAAAAGACTGAAAAAAGGAGCGCCAGAGTTCGCAATACATAACTCCCGCAGCAAACCGCAGTCAGTTGATCACTGGCAAAATTTATTATTAGAAATATTTATAACTAATTATCTATATTATTTATTTATAAATTAAAATTCTTTCTTTTTCTTATTTTTTTTCTTTTATAACTAATTAAATCATTTTATTTTTTTTTTGCATTTTTTTCTATCTTGGGAAATGATGAATCCATTTCCATCATTTTCTTTCTACTCTCCTTCTTTAGTCATTTTTTTTATTTTATAATTTAATAATAATTTATTAAAATTTAAAATATTATTTCTCATTTTTTTTAATATATTCAAATATTAAAATAAATATTAATTTCGTCGTCATACTTTAAGAAGGGTTCGTTCTTCGCTGTATTTTTTTCCCTTTTTTCTCGTATGGATCTCTAATGCAATCCTCATTCAATGTGTAATATATTAAGTGCATTCTATAAACTAAAAACAAGTAGATCAAAATGCTATGATCATATTATTGAATCAAACGGATTTTAGAGAAAATCGTTTGCCGGGGATCCAACAACAAAAAACAAAAACAAACCCAATACACAAAACAACCATAAACAAATCCAAACAAAAAAAATCCCCGCCCGCCTGGACAATCACTTCCCTTTTAATTAAAAATTAAATCTTTTCTTTGATCAGTTTTTAATTTTATAAAATATTATAATGTTTTAAACTAAAAATCTTTTTATCTGATAATCATTTCCGATCTCGATACTGACGAATTGCTTAACTGAAGTCTGCGTGTATTAAAGAATTTCGGTCTCGCTGAACAATTCCATATACAAAAAATCACAAACAAATAATAGAATCAATGTGCAGAGATTAGAATGCAAAAATCATGTTTCGATTCGTAATAAAATACCAAAATTAATTTTATATTAACTAAATACTGTCAAAAATCTTGCACCTAAAAAAATATAACAAACATTATATTTGTGAAATATAAAACAATTATATAATTTAAAACTACTTTTGAATAAAATAAACATACTTATTTTTATTTTTTATTTTTTATTTTAGGTATTTTTTATATTTTCATATTCATACTATTGCTAGATATGTTTTTAAAAAATCACATTGCTTATTTACAAAAAATATATAACACTAAAAAAAAAATAAGAACAAAACATTATAATACCCGGTATGAATATATATTGTATTTTTATATGTCAATTCGAAAATGATTAAAATATTTACAAGATAATCGAAATTAATAGAATTAACTAATCGCCTAATGATCGTGATAGTATATTGATCCATATGAATCATAATGAGACATAACAAACCGAACTATAATGAAAAATAGAAAGATAAAAAAATGAGCACTAAAATGATGCTCCAAGATGTCACTAAATAACAATAATAAATTATATCAGGTCATTGATAATTATTTCGCGCGAAAATATATTACACCATTCAAATAAATAGATTAGTATATAGAATTTATATCGATTCTATGTTGTACATATATATAAATTTTAATTTGTGAAATTAAATTTTATATTAACGGAATTAATATTTCTCTAATAATAATAATAAATATCATAAATTTTATTTTATAATTATATACTAATTATTATTAAATAACTTATATAATTCCGGCACAAAATCCACAAATAAATTAGTCATTTCATATATAAAAGAAACATTCCCGATTTATAATATTAATAAAATACGTATTTATGATATAATCTTACATCACGAGACAAAGTGAGAACCGGAGCTACGAAAGAACCATTACCACCATACAGTAACAAATTCGGTGTGGATCAATCGTGGTTCTGAATCGAAGGCTGAAAACAAGACCCAACCCACCTGAAAGAAAATGTAAGTCATTGTCGATCGCAAAAACAAAAAGATAGAAATGAAACACAAACAAACCAATACTGTCTTAAGGAAAAAAATAATTGTGTTATTTTATTTTTTATTTCAATATTATTTTTAATATTTTTTTTTTATTCATTATTCTTTATATCATTGTTTATTTATTTTTATATTGCTGTTAACTATTTTTATTCTTTATTTATTTTATTTTTTTTATTATCTCGGTCATATGTTTTTATTTTTTAATATTCAATTTATACAGTAATTTTTGTTTTTTCTTATATTTTAGGTGTTTGTTGTTATTTTAATTTTTTTTGTTTCGTGTTTATTTTTTTATTTTTTTTTTTTGTCTTTATTATTTTTTTTTTTTTTTTTTTTTTTTTTTTTAATTTCTTTTATTTTTATTCTTTTTATTTTTTTTATTTTTTGTTTTTTTATTTTTTTCTTTCTCTTGTTTTTTTATTTTTTTTCTTTTTCTCTCTTTTTTTTAAATTCTTTTTTGTTTTTTTTAACTTTTTTTTTTTTTTTTTTTTATTTTTCTATTTTTTTTTTATTTTTTTTATCTTTACCTTTTTTTTTTTTTTTCTTAATTTTTTTAGTTTTTTTTTTTTTTTTTTTTTTTTTTTTTTAGATATATTTTTTTTTTTTTTTATTTTTTATTTATTGTTTTATATTCTTTTTTATTTTTTTTTTTTTTATTTTTATATCTTTTTTTTTGTTCATTTTTTTATATTTTTTTATTTTTTTTTTTTTTTTTATTTTTTCTTATTTTTTTTTTTTTGTTCTTTTTTTTTAATTTTTTTGTTTTTTTTATTCTTTTTTACTTTTTTTTTTTTTTTTTTTTTTTTATTGTTCTTATATTTTATTCTTATTTTTTTATTTTTTATTTTTTTTTTCTTTTTTATTTTTTTTTTACTTTCTTGTTTTTTTTCTTTTGTTTTTTTATTACTTTTATTTATTTTTTTGTTTTTTTGGCAACTAAACCTAATCCCAAATTACTAACTACATAAAAAGAGGACAGGGGGATCTAGGAGAAGGAGAGGAAAAGGAGGGGGGAGAAGAAAAGAAAAAAAGGGGAAGGAAAAAGGGAGAGAGGGGGGAGAGAGGAAGGGAAGGGGAGGGGGAGAGAGGGGGGGAAAAGGACTGAGGGAGGGATGGAAGAAAAGGAAGGGAGGGAGAAAGGAAAAAAAGGGGGGGGGAGGGGGGGGGCTGAACGAGGTGTTACTTATCGTAGCTTTTAACTCTTGGGGGGAGAAAAATTTGGCGATCGGCATCTCCCGGAGACTAATTCTGGAATGAAGGAAGGCTGGTAAAAAGTAGTAGATGGCACAAAACCTCAACAAACAATATTCCTACTTTATCTCTGGAGTCCTCTGAAGCGGTGTAGCAAGGAAAATTGTGCTTTCACACAAGGCGCGTTTTTCATTGGACAGAGATTTTCCTCCAAACATCTAGTATCATTCGACAAGTCAGGTCTAGATAATTTTACCGCTGCACTTGTTTTTGGAAGAAGCCTGCGTTTAGCAACAAAGATAAATTGAATTTCACACTCAATGTGCAGTTTTTATCGGCTGAGGCGTTGAATGGTTGTGTGGATGGGATTCTATATTGTTCGCAACAAACAGCACCGACACGGCTAAGAGTCTGTGGATGAACTCTAGCAGGCTTCAGGTAGTTATTCAATATATAGTTTAGCTGGTTCTGATGATAAGTTTAGTTTTTGAAAAGATCTTTACAGAGCGTTGGAAGAGGGAAACAAGATTCGTTTTACACTCCTGGGCTTGGACTGCTGTAGGGCTTAGGATTGCTAGCGGGTTTATTCGGTGACATTGAACGGAGCTAAAGAATAAGCCGGATAACGGATAACGATAGAGAAAGCTACTGTCTAGTACGGAACTTGGATATTTTATGAACGCAGAAAAAACTCCAAATAAGTAGCGAAATTCGCGTCTGTCCGAAGTCCTGCTTTGGCATCCTTGCGCACAGCACGGAATCGAGAGAAGCGTGGTAGTGCGCGTCGCGCATCTTGCTTATGAATAATAATAATCAGTTTTAGGGGCGAACGACTCGGGTCAGCGAGAGAACGCGCCTAGAGATCCATTCGCGAGGCTATAATAGCGGACGGCGATAGTGGATCGTAGCATGACATACAGGAGGCGCTGAAGACAAAGTCTCGACATACATAGAGATACCGGAAGGCAGCGGCGCGGTCGACAAGCATTGCAAAGTGGGATACGCAACGAGTGTGGGCTGTATTCAATGAGAGTGTGCGCCACGAGTTGGCTGATGGGGATGTCAAGGGGGAGACGGAAAAGCCTCAGAGAAAGAGGAGGATTTCAGGAGCGCGAGGTTGTGACAACAGATTAGGGTGGGCGTCGACAGTATATGATACGTGACGGCTAACAAGTACGGGAGATACTCGAGGTTTATTCCGGACTCAGTAGATTAGTCGAAAGTGGGCAAGTGATGAACATTGTCTAGATCGCGTCGCGTACAAAAGTCTCGAGAGAAACAGAATCACACATAGCGGCCCGCGGTCGCGGTTTGCGTCCGACGCTGCGCAATGCCGGGGATCGTGAGAGGTGTGCGGGATGCATCTGTAGGATCGGTATAGAAGCTGTCTGTAGGCGAAGGTGTGCTGGAGATCCTGGAGGTCTAAAACCACCGACTGGAGAGAGTAATACGGGTAGTGCGGCAATATCGAAACTAGAAGGTTAATGCCGCGGCGTAGTTGCAGTGTATTCAAAGGCAGGACTGTCAACACGCGGGAACACGGGGTTGCACTCATGGGTCACAACCCTCACATTTAAACGCTGCTCCTCTCTAGGTATGATGGGTGTGTTACGGTGTGGCGATCTCTCAGAGAGGATGGGGACGGCGAGACAGTTAGTTCTTGTTGTCTGGTCGCGTCAGAAGTCAAAAGATGCGAGGCGAGAACAGTGAACAGACACAGTCTGTGGAACGATTCCCCCAGAATAGCGGTGAAGGGAGACTGTTCTAATGCAGAAGTAGAGTTGCAAGCTAGTCAATCATCGCGAAGTAGGTGTGAAATTGTTGAAGAGACACGGAAAGGCAACACAGCCGAGAGCACGCTAAGAAATTACTGAAGATACGCATGTGCCACAGCAAGGCGGTAAGGACTTGCTGTGTTGTGCGCAACAACCAGAGTCAATGAGTCGAGCTGAGTTCGAGCGTTGCGCGCATCAGAGCTCACCAAGTCATCCATCCCTTCAAAATCAGCTAATTGGTACCAGACAGGTCTAAAAGTTAAAGATTGAAAATGAGTGCATGGTGCATCCCTCAGGGAGGATCGCTCAACGCCAAGAGCCTCATTTCTTTTTTAAATAATCACTAGTAAAATTGCACCTGATAAGTGGTATATGTATTGCAAAAACTTTTCGTAGATCGCAAGAATACTCTTTTTTGTATTGGCAATGAAAACGATAGTTTTTGTAAGCGTTCCAAAATGAATGTAAAAACTCTTTCCATTGTATAAGCTAAAAGCTCATTGACTGAAAAAGAAATTGAATGAATCAATCTTGGAACGTCGACCACTGTAGTCTAGGAAAAAAGCGTTGAGCGTTATATTGAATAAAATCAACTGTAGGGTAAAAGGTATACAATAAAAATGTTTAATAACAAAATGGTAACATGTGTCTTCATGTGGAACAATAATGAAAATGGAACTTTTGAACTCATGTTTCAGACTTGCTACAGTTATCGTCAAAAGCATAATTTGAAAAAGATCACTATTTCTTTGTACGAATTAGACGAGGGCGCAAGATATGAACTGCTAGATTGGTAGCAAAATGCATGCGTTGCTCCCCGTCCGACCCTCATACGATGTCAGTCAAAGACTCAAGTGCAAATCAATGCAGAAAAATTCCAGAAAAAAGCCTCTATCGGTCCACAAAGGCTGGAGAATGTCCTAGTGTTTGAAATTGAGAACGATCTGATACGGCTATACAGGATTGACGGGTTGGACCAACCCTAGCAATAATCAAACGGCATCTATGAGAATAACACAAGCTTAAAGTGGCATTCCAGCACACACACACAATGCTTGAGAAAATTTGTATTATAGGTAACATTGTGAGATATCAAGTGTATTAATGAAAAATTGGCTCCCGCATAATCTGTGGAAATGTATATGAAATACAACAGAGAAAGAAAAAGTACATGAAAGAAAAATAAATCCGGCCAAACTGTGTTTACAATTTGAAAGGCTTGAGCGAATCATTGTTGTTTAGGACCCATGCGCAAATAGTACAACCAAACGGATTACGAGGTGATTCATAGTGTGTGTTATCAAAGGATGTAAATTCCCGGAAGACAGCGCTCGATTTACAGCAACGATACCGAGTACACGAACGCACATTATCTGTGCGTATCGACAGTCTATCTATTCCTCTCTAGTTTAGGCTGACTAGTAAGAGAAATGAAGCAAAACAGCAACTAGTAAATAAATCCCGAGACAGTTTTCTCTTTTACCAAAAGGCATAGTGTAGCAAAAAAAGCCATGTTTCAGCAGGGTGGGACGTTTCCTCGAGGGATTGGAGAGCATACATCATGTCATCCAGTTGCGAAGTCTTGGAAGTTTGGTGAACTATATTTTCGCGAACTTCTTTCTTCTTCTTCTTTAGAGAACTATTGGAATCAAGACCGTGTCTTTCCCAAAAAATGCTTTTCAGAAAATTCCTTGCTTGTCTTTGACTTTTCTGCAACCAACCATTAGAGCCACTATAGTGCTGAGCAACGAGATCCCAATAAAGTAAATCACAACAGTGTCCAAATCGATACGACGATATCCCTAATGATCATCACTAGGAGCATAAGTGATATTACATTCTCCATTATAGAACACAATCTTCCACTATAAAACTTGAAAAAGCAAGTAGATCACACTAGCTTCATATAGTTTTGGAGTGATTTTTTTCGTATTGGCTCAAACTACCTCTATCAGGAGATAGAACCCCTCGTATTTTCTTCAGTTTATCTTTAAAAGACATAAAACAGTTGAGAGAAAGATTCAATAATATATAGGATTAGATTCGGACCGAATAAATCATTCGAATCTCAGTCGGTACAGCTGCTTTGGCCACCACACCCATCACCACCACCGTCGCCAGCGGCTTAGTAGTGTTGGAAGTGGAAATGACATGGTTTGAGTCAGTAAAAACTAAGTTCGATTAGAAGAATTCATTAGTGTATGAAAAGATTATCCATGTATTTTCAACGAATGCAAGCTCTTAATGATCTGAAAACTGAAAAACAAATTGCTTTTTGAAGTTGGAAATGCTGTAAAATAGACAGAAGTAGGCAATAAGTAGTATTTAAAGTTACAATTACTTTCTTCCGAATGTAACTAATAGTACTCGGAAATTATATGCTCTTGCAATAGTAGATAGGCCGGGTTATTAGAAATAATGTCAACGTTGATATTGGTAGTGCTGATCATGCTACCAGTAATAACATCTATAGTATTAATAGTATTGATAACAATAATAATGAATAACAATAGTGATAATAGTAATAATATTAATATAATATCAATACAAACGATGATAAAAATTCATCTGTAGTCTATTTAGTCGCTGGGCTACTTGAGCAGGAGCCTCTGTTCACGATTTAGAGAAACCAGATGAAATTGACTCGATAGACGGATACCAAAGAAGAATCAAACTCTTTTCTACTTATTTTTCTCACTTTTCTAATAAGGGGAGGATTACTCTTGACGTTTATGGCAAAAGGTGTTCTCCAAAACAATTTGAATTCATATTTCGCTTGGACTATACGTGAAATGCCTAACATTCCCAGCGTCTGCAGTACAGTTCTAGGCGAACAATCGTAGGACTCCAAAATAATAAAATGTATCAATCCATACGGAGCAAAACCTATCTGTACGTATATATACGGACATCTTTGTGAATGTGGGTCGCGTTAACACCGCAGGTGATGCTCTTATGTCGGCAAACACTGCCTCCGCGAAAAGGAAAAGCTTGTCAATTGGAATCACTTATGAAGAATAACCTCTCCACTGGGTTACGACTGGCTCAACACAGTTATTACTTGGTAATTTATCATGCACTAAATCTTATCGACATCTAACGTACCGATCAACTGTAGCGTCGCATTGATATCAGTGATGATTTGGTGATTAGAAGTGGTAAAGATTTAGCGAACTACCTTCTCGAAGTCATCATGCCGTTGTTCAATTTACAAAGTAGGGAGAAATAAGAAGGCTAAGGTTTAAAACCGATTCCAAAAAGACATAACTACATTATCTAAGGGAAATATGCCAAACGGTACGTTATGCATTAATCGGGTAGAAGATACTTTTACATAGGACTATACAGATCAAAAAGGAAAAAAGTACAAATGGTAATAAACCTATGATTAACAGGAAGCACAATAGTAGGTCACGAAAACATACGAAATTGAAGAAACTCTACGAGAGCAAAATACATCTGAATGAGGAAATCTTGATCGCAGAGTTTAAGAAAACAACGCTTTAGCATTACACATTAGTGTAATGAAGAGAGGCGAAGGAAATAAAAGTGGGGTCAAAAACAGTACAAATCTGAAAAATTTTCAGACTTACTGAATCCACCATTTTGGAAATGAAAGTCCAGTGAAAATTAAGTTAAAATAGAATTGTTTGTCATGTTAACAAAGAAGGACTGTAGCTTTTGTCACTTGAGTGTTTTACAGATCGGCTTTTTGAAAACTTATTTGGCTTTCCAACAGAACTCGCCTAAGAACTTTTTCAGAAAAAAAAAGATGAAAGAATAGAATTAAAACTTTACTCAAGTGAACGTCTTTTGCGCTCTTGAAAGCTTTTGTCTTAATCATGTTCAATGATCAAAAACTCTATTCTGAAATAAAAAATAGCGATGGCAACATGCATCTGGTGGGAGGAAAAAAAATGAAAACTAGTAATTGCACGAGTGCAAATTGACAAGTGTAAGCTCAGTATAAAATACGGCAATAAAGATTCATTGAGAAAGTGTCCTAGAGGGGTAGAAAATCTTTAACATTTCAATGAATTTATTGAAATATGATAGAAAATTGTAAAATAGACAACGTTATTCTTAATAAGAAACGGATATTCAAATGGAAAAATTGTAATGATTGAACCGAGTTGACAATCCCCAAGTAACATGTAAATGACAATGCGAGTTAGATCAGATAACGAAATTAGTCGATAAGAAAATCTGAAGACAGCGAGCCGACTTTGATGCTGGACGGAACAGTTGTTCAAGAGCGATGTCTTCCTTCTCGACATCTTTTGTTTTCATCCACCTGAACCACACGTCCCATGTCTATCCGACGAGAAGAAAAGATGTCCACGAGCACATCAGGCTCACATATTGCAGCCAACAGCGCCATCATCACAACCACCACCACCGCCTTCAATCCCACGTTAGTCGTAGCAGCAGTAGTCCCAGCAGCATCAGCAGCATGATCACTGTCTTGATTAAAATAGCCAGTTAAAAGTCAACAGTTTCACTTAAAAAGATGACAGGTATACTATCGGAAGATTAAGTGATGGGAGTAATAAAAAAAAGACAATGAATATCATTCCCCAAACGAAACTTTAGCTGAAAAACTTTGTCCAGATCTCACTTCTACGGCGCACTAAAAAGTTCCTCAAAAAACCGTGTGCGCCTTTAAAATTCTCGTAATCTGAGCTAACGAAGGGCTACTAGAATTCTGAAAAAAGATTGAATGAGTTTTTGTCAAGGGTATGATACAGGGTGGGGATAATCAAAGAGTTCTATCAATGGTATTCTTGTTTTCAAATTTTCAGCAATTTAGGTTACAACTATGCTTTAAGTAATTTTTAGCTGTCACTGACATCTAGAAATCTTCTACATTCTAGCAAAATTTCTGAAATTGGTGTCCTTTATAAATTTCTGTTGCCATCTTATGGCAGGTAATCTTATTAAAGTCAGAAATCTTTCCTCTTTTTTACAAGACCATCTCAGCTTATGCATTATTTCTACATACCTTCAACACCTTTCGTAATGCTTGAAGAACGTCAAATTTGAGTTTAATCGACGAATATCTCCAGAAATATCATTGTTTGATATGATAGGAATTCCAAAGTAAAAAAAAAGTCTATCAATCAAGTTCAAAGGTTAACGATGTGCCTCATTTACACTCAAAACACACATTGTGACGGCACTATGATAACTAATCGCCTACCAGCGAAGTTTAAAGGTCAACAATGTGTTTCAATTACACTGAAAACACGATATCTTGACGGGCGCTGTGATAACTATCCGTCACGACATAAGATAACTTTTGAGATCTGTATCAATTTGGTAACGTGCAGCATCGTATTACATCGATATAAAGAGATGAAAAAGCTGATCTCATCAATTCCTGCTACAATTTCTATTCTTCCTTATTCAAAATTCGCTATCAATTTACAGTAGTAGCTGGGGGATCCTCGGTAACGCTGTATCATTCAAGAACTGGCGAGAACACTTTTGAAGGAGAATTCAAGAAGTGAATAACTGAAGACAATTCCAGATTGCAAATTATGCAGAGTTGTTCCTAGCCTTTCAAGGTTCTCACGCTCAACCAAGAACAGCTTCGCTTCATTAGAGCGTGTCATTGAAGCTCAATTTCTTTGTACCTCGAAATCAGTATTTGATAGTGATCGGTGATCAGTTAAGGTGATGTGGATTATGTTTTAAGTCATCATTCTACCGCCCGGTTTCTGATTTTTAATTTTTCCTGGCCAGAAAGTGGCAGACTTGGGGGGTGAAATTTCAAGCTAATTACGAGTGAATCGGAACCCGTACATAGGTGAAGAAACGTCTGAGACACATACGTATCGATATTGTCCACATGGTTGCAGTAAATTGAAAGGTAAAAATTATTTGCCTCTCATAGCATGCAGATGTCAAAATGAGCCAGTGTGCTTAAACCATGTTCCTCTAACTCTCGTAATAGAATACTACTGAAAAATGCGCATGCAAAAATCAATTTCTTTCAGATGACTATCGACAAGGACTTGAAGATTCATATACATAGTCCCACTGTGTTCTTAAGCGTCTCATTGGAAGAAGAAGACAACTAATAGATTTAGAGCTAGAAACTGGTGGGTTGAAAAAGCTTAGAAACACTGAGACTGCTCTTGTTTCCGTTTTTATTTTTTTTTTCTGGCTGTAAACTGATGTTCCTTGTATCACTGCCATTATTCATTAACATTGCGCCAAATTTACAGCTTGGTTTTTTTTGAGTTCATGAGATCACAAGAGAACAGTGAGAAATAAGAATAGAAAAAAGAATCTCAGAGTACGTATTTTGACCAGAACGAAAACCGAAGACGGATCATTCTTAGTTGAACCTGCGTGATGTAGTATAAGAGCACTACAAAACTGCTGGAAAGTTTCAGCACGTTTTGACAGAAATCGAACCAAAGATCACAGCTCAAATTGTAGTTGCTTCTAAATCTGCCGAGTTTTATAAGCAAAAAGAAACAACAAACGTCTAAATAACTTGTGGAAGAGCGAATCCTGTAAAACAGAGAAAATCTGTGGAATTTATTTTGATTCTAATCACTTTGTAGGAGCCTTAGCCCCGTGGATTTGAAGCTTTACATTTCTTGAGGCTGTCATTTCCCAACAGGCCGCCTGAGAATCCTCTATAATTGTGGCTATTAGCGGCAATAAAAATATTAAGACGCTAAGGAAATTCTGATGAGTGATTGATCTATCGAATCTGCTAAATCTGTCAATAACTTTGTAGGTTTTTTGAAGCGACCTTCTAGTGGAGATATTCAAACAGACTCAATGAGTACAAGTTGCGATCGCATTTCCTGTCTGTGTTGCGCATTGAAATCACATGGTAGCTCTTCGACGTTTACGCTAAAATCTACTAAATTAAAATTACTATTCAAATCGATTGCGGAAGTAATAGCGCATTGGCAGTGATTCCCTTCATTACATGCACGACCCAGTTCACTTTAATTCTAGTCCAACCCAAAAACAAGCCCCACTATGCCTCTTGCTCCAAAAGCGAAGAATTGGTACTAGAGATTTCTGCAAACACTTCATTTCCTGATCCAAGTTGAATGTCCCATTCCAATAATCCTATACTTCATAAACATCGGTTTGACCAGCGTCAATGATACATGCAGCGAACAGAAAATCTTCAAGGAGTAACTGGGTTTACAAGCACGTTGGAAGATCTTCTTAACACGTTGGCAATGTCGCACACCGCGTGTGCGGCGGGAGGCGCGGCGGCGCGACGAGCAGGATTTTAACGTCGTTGCCAACGTGTTAAATGGTGGGTGTCAGGAAACGAATAGAAAAAATTTGGATTGTCCCATAATTTCTACCGCATGTTAACACTTTTTGATTGAGTTCTAGTCATCTAAAGGATTCAAATATCAACGTACTATAACATCATGATCAAAGAAAAGCAGCCATTTGCTGGTCAAGGATTGAAAGCCCTTCTTCCAGTAAGAAAGAGGCTGGCGATCAAAGAAGTCGCTGAGGTCACTTTTGAACTTATCATGGTTTTTGAGAATTTTCATCCTCAGATGATGCTTAGGATGCGGAAGAGATGATAATCCGACGAAGCAGTATCAGGGCTATGCGGTGGATGGTGAAGCCGTTATACTGCTCACTTTCTCCAAAATGTGGCAAGGCGGCTTTGCGATGGGAGGTGGCCGAGTAATGCATGAGGTGTCCATCGACACATAATCCATTCCATTTAGTTTGTGAACGATTGTGCTTCAGCCTTATCCAAGTGTCTGCCTAACCTGTTAAAACATTCTCGAGCATACCACAGCCTTTTGACATCAATCCGATTTGAATGAAAAAACCTCAAAAAATTGGTGGGAAAGAATTTATGGAACAACACAATAATAACGGACATTTGCACAGAGCGATACACTTGGTGGTTTATGTGATACTAACAACAGTATAACGGCATTTGATATTAATAGTAATAATGATAGTAATAATAATAGTAATATCAATAATAGGAACAATGATAATGATTATGATTATGACAATATAATAATAATAATAATAATAATAATAATAATAATAATAATAATAATAATAATGTCGAATTGATGCAAAAGTACCTGCGGCTCAAGACAGCACTAATTAATGTGAAACATAACTACATCTACTCAAAATATATCCAATAATTACGGAGAATTCTAACAATGTACAAAGCGCATCTACTTTTGCATCAGTTCATAACAATAATCAAATTATCAATATTAATATAATAAGCTGTGACTTTCCGGTAAAGTGTAAAGTTGATTAATAAATTCGACTGCATACTATAATGGTATAGGTAATGCAACATATACTTTTGTTATACACTCGCTCTCATAGCCTGTGTTCAAAGTGATTGATACATTCATAAGAAGGCTTATATATAAGCAAAACTCCAAACCTCAGGTGAGTGTTGAGTCTCACAATGCCCTTTAGGAAAAACACTTCCTATACTAGACCGCTAAAGACTCCAGTATGCTTCTTATTTATTTTTAACTCTACTGCTGCTATCAGCAATCATCCGTCAGCGTGAGAAAATTTAGGGAACACAAAATGCAATGCACACAGTATAGCTGAAACTATAGTGAAATCACATCGTCCAATTTATTCTGAATTTGACTATAACAAAAGCACAGCAAGAGCCATCATGGTGTCGAGGGCAATGCGTGAGCAACCCGAAAGGGTAGTTGCGGGTTCGAATTCACGTCAGGTCCCTGATTTTCGTCGGATTTCAGCATTCTTGTTGTTGTGATTTACATCGCACTACACAATGATCTACAAATGGCTCGAAAAGTTCTGCCGCATTTCCAAGATGCATAGAAAAATTTTTTTCTTTACTGGTAAAGCTCAAACAAAAGCTGAATTAGTAGTCGAAGGTCCACTTACACATCAAGACAAGTCGCTATTGAATCACAAACAAACTCGCCAGCCATCATTCGGCAACTCATCTATGGATCTTCCTCAATTCGGTTGACGACTGCATGGCGATCAACTTTTCGTGGGCGCCCGTCTATTGACTTCGCAGATTTCGTCACCATATGCTTTGTAGATTTGTCGATGAGCCTCAAAAGCGCTGACACTCAAATTTTAGTGGAAGTGAAGGGAAAGACAAATTTCTCTATTGGACAGTTCCATTCTGAAGGCTGTGGAGACAAATGATATGTCGTCCGATGGGCAAGAAAACGAGCTTTCTGATGAGCCTAACTTCGCATAAAATACATATGTAACAATCATTTTCTCCAGCAATACGACAGAATTTCTTGTGCAACGTATTAGGAGTCCTCGAAAATGGATCTTAGTGACAACGGCAGCTAGATTTTTTCCATGTGGTCTCGCACAGGGAGCTAGAGGTGGTGTTTTTAGATCTTCCACTCGATAGGTGCCTGAAAGTCCTGAAAACGTCTGAAGAAGTAAGAGATAGAGTAAAAGTGTAAAGCAAAAGATGAGGTTGAATTGACTTCAATCTGTAAACAGCAGGAAAAAAAAGCAAGAGGAAAAAATGAGCGTCGAACTAAAAGTGCAAAAAATCATTGAACAACAGTGTTAAAGAAGTGTCACGACATTTTAGATTACTACAACATTTTATCCTACGATGATTAAAGCGCAAAACGGTTGGTTGGGTGGAGTTCGTCACGTCCGATATGTTGTTCACCGTGAACAAACTGGCGACCGTACGAGTTTTCCAGAAATTTCCAAAGCACTGAAGGATTTCGAAACTGATCAAGCTTATCACTGAGGCTTGAGTGTTATGTGACTTTTATAGTTGCGAATATAATGATATACGTCATAGGATACAATTTTCTAAAAAAAATCACATTTTTCTAAGCCAGGGTAATTTATTTGCCAGAGATAGCCACAGTAATATTGAGATAGGAACAAAAGTGGGAGCGTGATGTATGTGTAATGAACTTCAACCGCGACTAGTCCCTCCTGGGCAGCTTGTTCGCACCACATCAAGGAGGCGCTTGCTCCCCCTTTCTCTCAGCTTCTAAAGGATTCAAAAATTGCTAAAGACGCCATTATATTTGCAAAATTAGTTTTTCTGCTCATAAGTTATCTATAAAGAACTTAAGGCTGAGTTTTGGGGTGACTAGTCTGTAAGGTTTGCGCCATACACTCTACTCCATTCACAGCACATAGCAGTGATGGCATGTCTTATCTATGGTTCTAATGTGAATTTCTAAGCGTTGCCGAAGTGCTACGTTAGCGAATTCTAAACTAACAAATAAAATTTAGTGTTGACCTTCCAACATGGGGGGCTATGAAGGAAATGGTTTCTCCGCATATGAGAGTGAATTAGAGCTCCTGTGTGTTCTTGGTACCTCAGGCCAATGCGTTACAGGTTCTTGTGTGATTCACATTTGACTCATCTTATGAGTAGACAACGAGTTGACAAATTTTCGAAAACCAAATGTAGAAAATGAAATGATTCACATATATTTTGAAGCGAGAGCGATATTCGAAACAAAACCACACTTTTCAATTTTACGCTGGACTTTAAAAGATTGAGTGGCAGAACCAGCTAACGAAAAGTTAGTAAAGTATTGGTCACAGTTGATTCATCGAACGATTAATTTCTTGAGAGATCAAATCGACTCCTAGAAAGTGTTCAATTTGTTTCCACTTCAGGAAGGAATACCATACTCTTTTATCAATATTTACTCGTCAAGATCAATATTACAAGTTGAACAATGTGGGGAAACTTCTGGAATACCTTCTTGAGAAATGAATTTCTTGAACATTCGGTATATGATTGACAGAAGCGAAGAGTTCAGAGCTGACTTTTTGCCAAAATCATCAGGAAACGATGGTGGTCTCACATAGATGTGTGACATTCACTGGTGAAGACGATAATTTTTATTTTCAGTTCGGGTGTCGAAGCGATTCGACAACGAGATTAGTCGAATCAACACGATCTTATCGTCGATGTCGCAAACAAAACACCCGCACTCCTTGATACACGTAAAACTGATGGACTCAACGGCTAATTTCTGGTGGTAGACCTAGAAGCGAATTAGAGTGGCACAGGAATGGATTAATTCGGATGGGATGACCTACAATCATCGTTTTTAGTCGCGACTTGCCGTACTTCCAGGAGCACTAAAATGACATATCGTATAGATTAGATCTCAACACATTTGAATGGCGATGAGTTGGCTAGACCTTTCAGTGTACTTCATACATTTCATATTCCAATATATATAGCATACTTAGTTTGCGAGCCGCAGTATGCCTCGTCCAGGTCTCCTTCCACAATCTGGTAGCTACATAGCTATCGGAATGTCAATAATTTCAAACAGTGGTCTATTCCTTACTGAATTTTGATCTTAACTGAATTGAATTTTGGACTCTCCTTGGATTAGGGAATCTTGGTAGGCGATTGATCTCCACTGTGAAAATTCCAGTGCAACAGTACTAACACTTCCCATTGCTAATGAAGCGCTAGGCAGTGGCAGAATTGAAACTTGGATCTGGATGAGAATGCTGCCATAACACCATGTGGGGTTGTCACTGCTGTTGTTTGGAAAGTTTTGAGCACCATGCCATTCCACTTTGAAAACCAATCGCTTGAAATTATCAAAGAATGATGTAGTGTTAGCGCTTATTGTGGTGACAGCGAGCACACTGAATACGGGAACGTTGTAAAGCACGGAGAGTAGTAATCAAGAGGAGAGATGAGTGATTGACATCGCATGATCCATAAAAAACCCAAAACTATATTCTTTTTTCAACTGGACTTAATGCGAGGTTTTCGTGAGAATATTTTTTCAAACAACGCTATTATTAAATTTTTATGTCGGTTGTCAAATGTTGCAATTAATTAGGAATTCAGTAAGAAAAGTGTTACCAGACCTTTCATTTCTTAGTTTGGTGGCCAAAAAAAATGCATTCTGTTAGGTGAGTGGTTTATGAATAGTGTGGAATGACGGCATCTAGTGCTTCAACGTTTTCTGTAAGTGGTTTGTAAAAGCAGTGAAAAGTTGCTTGAACTAACCGTAGCGTCGAAGATCAGATAAACGGGTCACGTCTATCTGGGGCAAAGTCTAATTGAATCAAAGATCATAGCTTGCTCTTGATGAGCTAAAATACGAGGTTGCTAGAAAAGAAATTATTTGATCAACTGACGTTCGATGAATCTCGCCTTTTTCAAAACCTTAAAAAATTAGGTTGTCTACATCACAGTCAAACGCCTCTTTATCAGAATATCAGATTATTATTGTTCTTGATCGAGGTATAAAAACAGTCGAAAGTAATGATTCATTGTACCAGCACTGAACGCTCGACTGCGGTCATTGCGATGTCGGGGAATATTGTTACTCAACATGCGATGATTTGAATACTAGGTTGGAAAGAAAGTTTTCATCGTTTGATAGAACATTCAAAATTTATGCACATATTCAAACAACAAACAACAACAACTGTTCTTCAGAATACAGGCCATCATTATCCACTACTTTTTGCCATTGGTTCGCCAGGTTTCCGATTTGATCGAAGTACCTCACCTTTGGCTTTGAATCAAAGAAATCTTGACATGCTTCTTTAGCTTCATTGTAAAAGTCAAATCAGCGACCTTCCAAAAAGTATTCCATTGATCGGAAAAGGCCGTAATCAAATGGAGCAACCTCCATACTACAGGGTGGATGCAGTAGAATCTCAATTCCGCCCAATTCCTCAAACTTTGCCTTGGTCTTTTTGGCAGTGTGTGGTATTGCGTTGTCTTGCTGAAACAAAGTGTGCTTGTGACGAACAACTTCTGGATACTTCTTGGCCAACTTGTCCAGCATTCTGCAACAAATATAGAGAAATTATATTTTAATAGATGCACACGAATAGACCTTTCGAATGATATAAAAATCACAAACGACTCATGCGAAAAAAACGAGATTCCCATCCAAACGACGAAAATTTTCTTTCAATCTTATAATTCAGCTTGATTCCTTCATGAGCAGTGGTTAAATCCTCTGAAAGGAATCGGCTAAACACAAAGACACCGTGCTACTGATACGCCTATAAAGGTGAGACAGCTGTCTAGTATTACATAAGTGTCATACCACACCTCATTAAAGGTCTAAAACATGTTGTCAGATTATCAGAATAATCACTATTGCCAGGTCTTATATGTATCAAGAACAGAACAACTTTTCTACGCACTCAACTACTTATGTGAGTCTTCCACTAGGCTGTCGAAAAGGAGAACCCGTGAAGAGTTCACACAGACTGCCAACACACATCTCACATCATGAGTAATTGTCCTATATACTGTAACATATCACACATGATAGCGAGACAGCTCTATCCACCATTCATGTTTGGTTTCAACGAATTCATCCAGATGTTTCGAAAATCTTACGCACTGAGGTTCTGCACACTTGTGAGCAAAAAGTTATTTTTATTTTAAAATGTTTGCTGTTACTTAACATGACTGTGGGTTCATATCGGTTATTCGGGACAAATGATATTCGACATCACTCGCTGAACATGAAATTTTCATAGGAATGTTAGTGATTATTCGAAAGCTTAACCTATGGCTAGAGCGCCACATGGTTATCTTTTGAAAAGAATCCTTTGCATCAGTGTAGTACACAAAAAATTTTTGCACCCGCTGCGCGCCTTAATTTTTACCACGAGTATAATGCTCTGAAAGCACGAAAAGCTGTGCAGAAAATGCGTGTAGAGAAAGGCTCGCGGGGCTTCTTTCAAAAAGGAAAAAAATTTCCAACTAAATAACAAGCTGCACCCATATGTCTAACGCATCAGAGCACCGATAAATCACCCCGCCTCTTTCCCCTCCCCTAGCTTGCAGATTAGTCGGCAAAAAAGCTCACCAAATATGTGGAATTCGATCTCATTTTCCCTGCTGCATTACTGCAGAGATTCGGTCTTTCCAGAAAATAAGCAGTGCTAGATTCATTGAAACTTGCGCTGTGCAATGATTACTAATGCTGTGAAAAAGAGATGTGTGCGGTAAGATGTGAAACACAATCTCTTCGCCTACAGTGCTATCAAAAAGGTTTTTTTCAAAAAGTAAACACGTTTTAGAGTTCCTTAAGACTGTGCTATCGAAAAACTACCAGCACTCTAATGAAGGAGTTTTCGCCAGCGAAATATAAGTGAGAAAAGAAAAAAGCGAGGAGTTATGTGAAACACAATTTTGTTTTGACTTTTACATCGTTGTAAAAAGGTAGTTTAGAAAACCGATCACGCAACACGCTAGCTAGAAATTTAATCTGGCGAATGATCAGTAACACTTCCGTGAAAAATTCGTGTCCAGCGAATGAGGTCAATAATCATTTGTTCCTGATTAACTCAAAAGAGTGTCTGTGATCAATCAGAGCTTAGTGGAGTATTTGGCTGGCTTTGACTTTCCCATGAGATGTTCTTTTTGCACTAATATAGAGTGGCCTACCTGTCTCGTCGATGTATTTGATGCCGCAAACTTCGCAAGAGATTAGTAAACTATACCCGTACTCAAATATCTATCATCTCCATGGTCACGGAAATTTTTCACCTTTACATTGTACACAGAGAGTAATATATGCACTTACGAACTAACTATTGCCTAAGAGTATGCGGTGCTATTTCAATCACTGCTACCGACTTCTCCGGGTTTGATCTTTTCGAATAGTGTGTAAAAGATTTCTAAACTTTGTTTAGCCTGAGATGAATGGCACAATGAACACTACTGTGTTTTCGCTGGAATTATCTCCCCATGGGTTGCCATTTCCCTCAGACTATTCTGAGACGCTACAATTTTTTTTAGCCTTGAGAAATGGCTATTTGTCGAGTCAACTGCAGGGATTATATGTTCTCTTCTATTTCTGTACACATATTTGTGGCTAATCGAACATGTTTCTCCACAAGCGTCCTTTACATGTGTAGGGTGAGAAGGAGCTGCTGATCCAGTATTTTAGATTTTCTCAGAAGTTTTGGCACTAGAGTAATAAACACCCGACTTATTAACTAGAAGTCCACGAAAATTTGATCAGAATACCGCCATTAAAGCTTTTGAAGAGGATTCGACTTTGACTGCTGAGGAGTCCGTCGACGATTTTGACTGTGGTCATGCGACACTCAGCAGAATATCGAAGGCAGCAGGCAAGGAAGGAAAGGATAAGGAATATGGTTGTGAAAAACGTGATTCAAGCACTTACCAGTGTACTCATTATACTTTTTGCCAATGAGATCTTCCTTTCATTAGATGTCTGCAAGACATGGAAGCTCTTGCTTGTGATGAGGATATCCATGTTTTACGCAAATTTATGAGGATAAACTCTTTTAGAACGCGAGATGTATACAGTCGGCCTTTTGAAGTTTTATCGCTTATACCTCGAAGCTCCTGTAATTAGCGTTTTCACTCTAACAACCTGTCTCTAGAAGTTAGCCACAATAATGGTTCTCAGGGAATAGATCAAAGAGAGCTTAACACCAGCCCTATATGGTCGAGGATATTGTTGGAGAAGTGCTTGAAATATGCTCTCCTAATAAACATTTATTCTTCCAGAGTATCCTCGATAATGAGTTAGATCATCATCATGGAATAGACAAAAGTCGTGCTATCTTTGTCAGGCTAACAAAGAGTTATCTATTGTTAGTTCGTCCACTCTATGAACTCTTATCACGTGTGCTTCACTTAAACCTAAAGAAAGTCTTCTCTCTTTTACTAGAGAGCTGCAACAGAAAAATGAATTGATTTTTTGGAGAAAAAGAGACTGAGTACGACATATGTGGAGGACCACATACGAACGTGAATTAGAATTAACTAACACCATAACAGAAGGGCCTTTTATCATACATCCCCAACAATGCCCTCTCATACAGTTGAACATGTAATGTACTACATTCACTGATCCTTATTGGTCCTTATTGATCTCACATGAGTTACTCAAAGCGTCCGTGCCACAAATCCCTTCGAGAAATAACTTTAGCTATCGTAGAAGCACGGATAAGCGAGCGTTAGTGAGAGCGTGAGCGAACGTGTTAAGAACTCGGAATGGCTCGCCTACTACTTGCTTGGCATTTCACAATCCTTGTCTCCCCTTCCCATTCTGACGCTTCTACAATTACCCATGTCAGTTCAGGACATTCTAATTAGTCCGTTCCTGGAAAATTTTCTTTACTTCTTCAATGAACGTGTGTATTAGTTAATCAGATGCGGGATGTCACACACATATGTTATGTAGAGCTTAATAGCGTTCAAAAATTATTATCTGGAAGCCGCGGACAATTAGACCTTTTGTTCTACAAGTTTCTCAACGATTGCTTTCAATTGCGTAAGACTTTTCGACTCAGATATCCTGTTCCAGCAGCAAGGAGCTTTATTGTAACACGAATGTTTGAGCAAATTTTGACATATACAAGGAATGGCGCTGATAAAAAACAGAAGCAAAATATATAATTTACAAAGCATATTACATTATACAGTTTTGGCTCACAGCCTTAAAATATGGAAAAACTTTCATAACATAACAACGAGCTACTTGCCGCTAAAAGAAAGGTACGATGAAAGCTCATAGCCCGTCTCATTGACAGTATCAATAGAAAAACTGTAATCGATAATGGTATGAGAAACAAATAAAAAACAAGCATGAAATATAACAGCCAGTTCTTGATAAATCCACGAGCGAAAACGCCTACTGATGACAGTTTTTGGGCTTTCCGTACAATATATGTGTTATATTTCTACCGTTACCGTGTAGTGATGAAAAACTGCGAGTTAATTAATTACCGTAACTTCGAAACTGCCTCTAGAAAAGTTTTCTTTACTAAAAAAATCCTCTAGTAAGACGATGTTCAACGCTAGTACACATCAAACGGTCGTAATCGAGTTGAGTATTGAGTGATGTTCGACGGTGCGCCGAAGGCTGCTGCAGTGCCATGAGACGGTGGCTTCCATATAGCTCCGAATTGCTTAGAAGTGCTTATATATGTTCGATCACTATAAAAAACAATTTTGAAAAGCTATAAAACGCAGATGCTAGTTTAAATGACAACAAAAAAGTATTGAAGATGCAATTATTTTTGTACACTGAACAGAAAATTAAATCGAGCTGGCTACACGCGTAAATACTGGATTGTGGAAAAAAATTCCTCAACACCGCGGAAAATTCGAATTTCATGTTTGGCTTCACACAGCAACGGTTATTGATACTTCATAGGTATATCTCACGAATGATTCCATAAGAAACTCCAACGGTAACGAGATTGAAGCGATCGTTGAAATGGTCAAGTCTCGGAATCAGTTGCACGTTAAAATCCATTCGGCAAAAAGGTGACGATCAGTTTGGTGGAATTTTGAAGGTGCATTTCAAAGTTGTTCCGAATGTCGCACCATCAAAGCCGGACTCAACTGCTAGCAGCTGGAGCAAGTTTACGATGTGTTGAAGGAAAACTACCCGACACTGATTGGTCGAAAGCACGCGCTATTTCAGCAAAACAATGCCAAACGTCACTCCGTTAAGATTAGGGATAAGTTTGATGGATTGGAGTTAGCTGAAGGATTACTGCACCCAGCCTACAGTGCAGATGTTGCGCTGTCAGAATATGGTCCGATTTCCGCTCAGTGTAACAATTTCCTGCCTGCGCGACGATTCGAGACATTTGATCAAGTTAAGGAAACATTTCAAAAGTGTTTTTGATTTGAAGCCCGAGCATTTCGAGTAGACCCAGAGCTTGCACATCGTTAGCAGAAGATTGTGGATAATGATGGTACCTGTTTTGAAGAACACTTATTGCCGTTTTTAATGTATTTTATGCATAAACTTTGAATTTTTCAGCGGATGTCAAGAAACTTTTCCTCAACCTCATATATGTTGAATTTCAATCGTAAAATATATGGAACTAAACGCCATTCTCAAAAAACTGTAGAAGAAATTTGAATTCATGAATGGGCTATTTCAATTCAATCAGACTCATTCCAGCGCCGTACAGCGGAAAAATCTTCGAGCTACTCTGAGTATGTGAACCACCTGTGAAATTCTAGTTGCGACAACAACTGAGGAGCTACGTAGGTGTGAAAAAAGACATTAACCCGTTCGGAACGACATGTACCTCTCCAGGTACACGATTATTTGAACTCATTAACTGAAGAAAACTTTTTTTTGAATTTTTGGTAACTATTCGAAGCCTTGAAATTTGGCAATTTCAATACTCAGCTTGATTTGTGAAAAAATCTTATTCGTGCGCCACAGTCCGCAATGTTGAGGTTACGTCTACATTCATCACACAAATTTGCTGGGCTAGGGTCCAAAGATAGTTTTCAACAGTTACTTGATAGCTTAGATCTCAACGATTCAGACTTGATTTGATTCTCCGAAAAAAGTTCATATGGCGCTGCTAGAGGGAAAAAAAGATTATGTTTTACACACAAACTTTCTAGCAAATAAATATCGTATGTGCACCAAAAGCGAATGCGCGCCTAGAGGAAAATATGGAGTATCGGCGCAACTACAAAAACCTAGAAGTTTTCTTTCAAAAGGGAGAAAAAACCTCAATCAAATGACTAAAATCACTCGGTGCTCGCGAAACGCTTAAGGTAAGTGGTTAACTGCCGTCGCGAACGCGTTAATGGCTTGGCATAAGTCATAAAACGGGATTCCAGTCGATACATTTGAAAGGATAATATAAAAGTCAAAAAGTGGTCACAGTTTTGAACATTTGTCAAAGAGTATTAAACACTTTATCCCAACAACAAAAATGCTGAAGCAAATCTAGGAACCCGAGGTGTCTTCGAACCCGCGATTACCATTCCGGGGGCCAACGTGTTGCGCATTGAACCAACGGCGCACTTGTTTTGCCTCACTCTCAGCCATATCCTGACCGTAGAGGGTCCATTCTATCACTTTTCCGTAATTTGCATCGACAATCCTATTTTGAACTATCCTTCATCAGTACCGTTGCCCTATTATACTTAGTTGTAGAAGTGATGAAAGTGATAAAGTGATAAATGGGGTTGATGAGAACTGGCAGTAGGATCTTCAGGTCTTCTTATCTAATCCTAATTGGACCGGGTGTTGTTTTGTTCTTCACCGACGTTATAGCATATCGGATTTCGTAAAAGGGAGGATCGGTGCAACGCTTAATTCATCCTCTTTGAATATATATGACGGTAAGAGGAAATGGCTAACGAATAGACCTGAACAGTACTGGTGGATGATTTTCTCCATTGCCCTACTGGAACCTGCAAGTGTACCGTCAGGGCATCGGAGTGCAATCATCTTGGTCTTATAATTGGCGAAGTCTCGCTGAGCTTTGCAAATGTTCTTCCCTGCTTCTGCAGCTTCTTCCATAACTGCTGCTCGTCTCTCTTTGAAATATTCTTTTATCGCCTTTCTGCAGCGCTTTGTCACTTCGGACGTAAGGATTTGGTTGCCTGTAGCTCGCGCGATTCCACGTTGACGTATCAGCTTGAGTGCTTGCGGAGGCAAGCGCCTCTTCGCAACTTTAAGACTCTCAGCTTTTATAGCGCTAACGTGAAAATATTCAAAGGGCCGGTCGTATTCCTCGTCGATGTTGTCGACAGCGGTATCTTCCCAAGAGCCAACTAATGATAGAAAAAATCCCAGTTTATGGTAATTCTAGGACTTCGTTGTTCGGATTTAGCGCCTTTCCCTCCTTTTCGAGAAAAACGGAACGTTGCGCGAAGGAGGCGATGGTCTGATTCCGTGTAGAGTTAGGGACAACAGCGTCACCGGTCAGGCAAGATCTTCTATTTACCAAGGTGTGGCCTATTACGTTATGGTACTCACCATTGGGAGACTCCCACGTCCGTCACTGAGAGTAGAGCATTTGAAATTGTGAGTTACCATGGATGGTTTGGGTCGTCATAATAAACCCAGATAGCCTCTCAGCCTGTTCGCTCCATTCTAGTCCGTAGGTCCCAATGTGACGCTCTTCAGACGTTCTTCTAAGTCAAATTTTTGTAATTAAATTTCCGAAAATGACCTTGAAGAATGTTTGATCTTCACTAAAGTATTTTCGAGGTCAAAATGTCACGTTTCAATTACTCGTCCTATCTGGCGCTGCTGTACCAGGGGCTTATTCATGGTCAGGGGAATATGGTCCACATTTGTTACTGTTTTTAGCATTCTGATACCCAACGTATAGCTTGCGAGGCTCTAAACGTGGTGCTGGGTACTCACGAGTAGCTTGCCAGTATCTCTCGAGGGAGCGGAGGAGCGAGTGGAGCTTATCTGTTGGAGGCGACTCCTAACCGCCTCCCATGTACTTCCTAGCCGCTTAGTTGCAGGCTCTTGGCCGACTTGATTCGTAGACATAGAGTTTTGTCAAATTAGCGCTGCAGAGGCAAAGAGCTCATCCTCTGAATCCACCTGCGGCTCTGGAAAGCACACGGTCGCTTTTGGTTCACGTTTATTCCCCACCCACCTCCTGGGGACGCACCGCGGGCCTTCGCGACTAAACGGGCGGGTTCCCTCAATGAAGATGAAGACCTAATAGTCCAAAAATGGAAAGGTACGTAAAAAATTAATAACGACATTTATAAACCAGGGGCATTACGTTTCAGAGAAAGTCAATTGAGATGGACAGGAAATAAAATTTTCACACTGTCAGTTTTTGGAATCCTGATTTGAGTTGATTGCTAATAGGATAAGATCTAAGAAACCCTGCTTTTATATAAACACCTATAAGCTATGCAAGACTTGGAATCAGGAAAGAAGTATGAAATACGGCATCAACTATAAATTACTGCTTGAGTATAAAGTTCTCAACTACCTGTGCTTGTTTCTACAGCAGACGGCTATGACCACAATGACAAGGATCACCCAGATGGCACACAGTACGGCAGGACCAATCAGGAATAACACTAAAATGCACAACTGTGACACTAATGTTCTATGCGTCACATACATAATCTATATGAATCTTCTGCTACACTTAGATGAGCTCACATGTCGTCGCATCTGCAAATTCTTCTTGGTTTTCAGGATGTCCTTTCTTCATCACGTTTAGCGGCGGTTTGCTTGTAGAAGCTAAAATGGATGAGTGGAGTACTCAAAGTGAAGCCAAGTAAATGGCCCTTGTGTGGCGAAAAATTTTCGAAAAATTTTTTACCTATATGTAAAACTGAATATCCTCGAGGGACTGGAGATCGATGTGTAGTCCACAATGGACCCTGCCAGCTGGTCATTACAAACGGATGATCGCCAACATCAGAATGAGTGTCATCTGCAATTCCGCAAAGCTTCTTTTTCAAATTACGGCGATCAATAAATGATCTAGAAAAACTCGTAGGATTTCCTTCTTTTACCTTTACTTTTTTCACTATGAAGAAGTTCCGTTATATCTCCAACTGATGAATGATGAGGTTTTGGTAAGCATAGAAAGCCGTCACCACGATACCCTTGGTCGCATACACATCGTGGACCGTCGGGGTACTCAGCGCAAGAAGCATTGGTCGAACAGGAGCGTCCAAATCTTGAGTAGCATCGCTCGACCACTGGAATGGCCCGAAATTTTGATATATAAAATAACTATGAAAAAAAACTTACGTAGGTGGGTAGGACAAGTCCAAGTTTGCTCAATTTAGTTATTTGTACAAAAAACTAATATTGGAAATAATTACGTGAGCATAGCTTTCCATCACCAGAATATCCTTTTCGACATCGACATTCATAGGCTCCAATAGTGTTGACACATTCAGCGTTTGAGCCACAACTAACGATTCCGGCAGCACATTCATCGACATCTGTGGAGGAAATAGATTGCAACCTCAATTTTATCTTCCAAATGCGATTCAGCATAAAAGTGAATTCGTGATGAATCGAAGATGTTGAGAAAACAGAATTCAATTTGACTATAATTCAGCTTCGTACATGAGATTCACGCTTTTCAAATTTGTTTGTAATAAACAAAGCCATACCTGATGTTATGAGTTTTTGATCAATTGAATATTAGCAAAAATACAACTGCAGGAAACTTTTCTCCAATAGGAACCTTTTTTCGTTACTCTTTAGACTGCATGGAATTCCATTGAACAAACTACCCATTAATATAATCTGACAACATATTTTAAGCCTTTCATGAGATCTTTTTCGGGCACTTCCACAATGCAAGACACGTGTTTCGACCATCCAGTCTCGTCAGTTCCACGATGCCTTTTCATTCAGTCAGTCACTCGAAGTTCTACCTCTTATATAAAGGAATGGACGGTGAATTTTTTTACACTAGACGTACGGTAAAACATGCACCGTGGTGCTCTTTCAGATTGTTTACTTGTCGAGCATGCGCATGGTTCTTACGTGGGCGTATGTAACAATCAATGCAAACAACTATTTTGAGCTTTTAGAGGATTCCCAAGGAATTGACTAGACGAAAAGTTACCGTGCAACTAACACGGCTAGAAGGCCAAAACACGTGTCATATACTTTATATGTGCCCATAACAAACCTCATGAGAAGTCAAAATACATGGCCAGATTATGCTCTTGAGCGAGTTCTCAGAACAGTCAATTGCATTGATTATCTTACAATTAATAACAGTTTCTTATGAATCAGAACAAAGCAATAACTCTACAACAAGTGAAATTTGTCAAGCTGTATGACGTAAAATGAACATCTATTCTCAACTTCGTGAAATCAACTGATACACTTGTGAGCACAGAAATTGTTACAACTTTCTAAAAGAATCAAATTTGAAAGGGAGACTTATCATTTTTCATCGCCGCTTAATCGCAACGCCGATTTGAAATCAGTATTTATTTTGTAACCTATGACTGGAAAAGAATCAGAGAATTGCTTTCTTGAGACTGTCGTTTTGTTGTTCGGGTTACAAAATATGAAAGAGGTTAAAAAACTGCCAGAGCTTTGAAAATCGTACTCAAAGACGACGCATACAGACATTAAAGTGTCTGCACAGTACGCCGGATGTTAAAATTCGTTGGAAAAAAAGAAAAGTAAAACTAACCCTCATCACAAGTGCTCCCAGTCCAACCAGCTGCGCATCCGTTAGCACAAACTCCGGTCGCAGTGTCGCATGGAAAACCGGCCGAACATCGGCATCGCCCTTCACAGAAGAAACCGTATCGCCCTGATGGACAATCTGAAAACACTAAGAATACTGTAAACTGGTGAACATCGTAAACTTCTCAGCGTGGTAGGCTAATGAATACCGTCAACACTTTTGTATACTAACCATGGAGAAAGAGGAAAGGTGATAGCGCAGTGGACTGTGAAACACGTTATCAGAGAGCAAGGTTCAATTTTCTTCTCAACGCTCTCTCGCAAGTCCACATAGAAATACTTTAACACTGTTTATGTTTAAACCGCAAAGAGAATCATCTCTACGAACAGTTAGTGATATTCACAAAGAAGACGAAATCCTTACGCAACAGTCGGTCCTGCATGCGACAAATATTCAAAGACTTTTACGTAGGATGAATGCAACGCAAAGAATCGAATGTCAGTGCTCGAATCTACACAGGTAAGAAAACCATGGAATAGCACTCCCCTATTAGGAAGATCATATTCTCATCAAGAGATTTGAGAAATTGTTATTGTAAAATCCCTCAAACCAGACACAAAAAGCAGGAGAGAAAGTAGCAGACGAATATAAAAGCAAAATTCGAAATTAAAAGCGTCCAGCACATCGGATTGACAAAAAATCTCTTACTGAAATCATGATCAAGAAAGATAACTTCTAACAATTCAAAATTTCAGCGAAAAAATATTTTTCTGTGCTCATTATGAGCTGTGAATAAAGAGCTTACGTCAACACTCAACATACCAACTAATCACAGTGTCTTATTGAAATCAATACATATGTGATGATTAATAACCAAGATTAGGTATAGTTTGGCAAACCAATTTCTGAAGAAACCTACTCTTTAATGTGACTCACAAAGTAGGAAAACGAATACGACTTATAATGGGATAAAGAGCTTTAAAAAACGGCTTTGAAGGGCGTTACTACTGCGTACATGCAGAAACTATAGTGTCCATATGTTACGGCACGTATTAAGAGATGATTTTCAGAAATTGTTATCACAAAGCTAAGACGACCCCTTTCAACACATTGTGTCGTTCACTGCAATTCTTCCATTCAACTTAAGTTCTTGCATCCATCATTCGAGTAGGTCTCTGGGTTTTACATTTGAGCTCCGCTGTTTGTTCAGAATGCTACCGTTTTCGCAAAGGTTTTTTATCCCGTACAATCTCAAGCATGCCTGCTAGCTGCTAGGAAGCTTGACAAACAAGCGTCAATCTTTAATCCTAGAAGATAAACTGCCTGGTTGAGATCGAATCGAGCGCCATGCATGTCATCGTACCACATAATGCTTGTAAGAAATTATAAAGCTTCCAGTGTTAAATACCTTTATCGCAAAGTGGAGGATGTTCTCTACCAGCAGGACATGTGCCGATCACATCATCAATCCTGAATATCCACTTTCCTGGCTGGCCAACATTTGACTGAGTAGACAGTAGATCGTTTGGTAGGAGATGGAACGTAGTAGGTGAAGAAATACCTCAAAAGTAAACCACATTATTAACACTATTATTTTGATCACCACAAAAAGCATAGAGATTTCACTTCATAACAAACTTACAGTGAGTTTTAGTTGACAACTATGCAAACTAAAGTACAAATAAGCATGTAAACTCTTTGGTAAAAAAGCCTAAAGTGAGGAAACTGATATTTTTCAAACACTCAGACAGCACGTTTCATCGACTGTACGAGTGCTGGAAAAACGATAGATTATTTGCAAGCCAATGTCAACCATTGATATGGGCATTAGATTTCAACCGCGTAGTGATTTTGCTACCCTTCTCAGTGAGTTTTAAGGGGAGAGGGTGTAAAGCCAGTGTGTGTACTACTACCCAGGCCGCAGTAACGTCAAAATATTTGCGCTGAACGTAAATTAGGAAAGTATGAACTTCAAGAGCCCCTTCAATCTTTAACTTGTAATCGCTCGTTTGCGACCACTACGAACTACTACTGCTGTTTAGACGAGAAAGCAAAAGAGAAAGATACAAATTTGAGAGAAAAAAGTTGCCTGTCATAGGTCCTTTGGACTGTGTTTTGTCATAAATCAGTGTCAGCATTGTTATCCCGTCGGATTGTGCCAAAACGATTTGGAAAGAATTCAACTGGAAAGTAATGATTTTTGGTGACTTTGGAAAACAACTACACAGGCGCTTATTTGAAAGAATATATTAGAGCATCCAGCTTGGATGACTGACATTCTCGCTTCCGGCCTGCCTCATGCGATCGAATGTGAAGATGTGGAGTGTTTTAGTATGGAATTTGGGAAGTTTGAAGTTATTTTGAAACACTAATGGAAGATCGGCTCAACAGCGAATATGCGGAGGCGTCCGATTCTGAAAATAATAATAAATCATGGAGAAAGACAGTGACAGTAAAATAAAAGACGTGAAGTGATAGGCGAAATGAAATAAAGCTTCGAGAGATACATAAAAATGAATCAAAGAAAAGCATCAAGCATTCAAGTAAACAGTAATCCAACTAAAGCTAAAAGATCTATTTTCAGGAGAGCTGAAAGGCGGACTGAGGCTCAATGAAAAGGAAACTATTTGTGGAAAGTCTCACTCTAGTCTCCAATAAGTTGAAATGCTACTAGATAATGACTAAGCAACAGACTAAATTATTTTGAGCGCTCATTTTTCAACAGTGAGTTCGTCCTACACGACCACTACTTTTCTACCCTAGATCGCCTCATAGAAAACAGTCTGTGATAAAGAAAAAGAAACGGGATCTTGGAAAATCAAGACGTTTTACCAGACAAATAGTTGTAGGAAAGGCTACTGTCTTACACATTCGCCTTGTTGAACACATTAACTAAGAAGTTCCACCATTACATAGATCTGCATTAAAACTTCCATTATATTGAAAGCAAGTTTCCAACTTAAGGTAATAAATTGGTCGTCTTTGAATTAGAAAATTTGATTAGATAATCACGATCTGTTCGAATTATATATAAGCAATTCAAAATTGCCGTACCAGTTATGCAAGTATAAGCGACGAGACCTTCCCTAACATAATCGTACTGTGCATGCAATGCAAAAATGGCGGCTTCGTGAAGCGATTCCGCGTTTTCGACTAGACCGGGTAATGGGCGATCGAATGAGAGTACACCATTAGACGATACCTGAAATTCATTTGTCGAACTTTCGTGAACCTCGTATATTCATTTTAATCACTATTAAACGTCCATTTCACGCCTTACCGCCGTTACGCAGTTTCTATCAAATGCGAACTATAACGTACAGCAGGGCCTATACCATTAGCAGAGCTCCTAATTCAAAAGCGAATTCGACGTTACTAGCGAAAAGCTCATTGATCAGTATACCAATATCAAGGATTCCCATTATCATGGTGTAACCAGCTTTCAAGGTCAAGGAAATTTTGAACTCAAATTGAAAACGAACGACGACTATATACGGCAAGTTGTAGCACGGCTATCTAAAGATTCCGAAAAGTGAAAAACTAGCTCGGTCATTGGATTCAACCTACCTCGCGATTCTTTATAAAATTGACTTTATGAATTTACAATTCATAAGTGATATTCAAGAAAAATGTTCAGCAGGGTCTTTTTATACGAAAGATCACCTGAACCTTAGAATGAGCGAAATTACATTCTCAACTTCAGCTAATAGTAAACGCATGCCGAAAATCGCTCTTGTTTTGAAAGAAACAGCATCACAAATCGAAATCTGGCTCACAACGTTTTCTTCTTCATTCCATCTGTTAACTCATTTTCCATCATTTTTTTATGTAACTACAACAACAACTGGTATCTCAGAAGAATCCTAGCTGTAGCAGACCTTCATCTGGTTCACAAGGACAAATGACTGCTCGTGATCATGACCTAGAGAACCCTAAGCACAAATCTTTAGAGATTGAAGGGCAGACTTAACAAGCTCAAGGAGACTTCAACAGTGAACACGATGTATTGTTAAGCAGCAGCATATGAGACTGATAGTTGCAAAAGATGGCGAAATGGTTCAATTTGATGTGAACCGCACGCTATGGGAACACAACTTTTGCACAATGTCTAGGTAGACGAGCCATCTCGGTGCCTATCTGATGTAGATTCAGCTAGCTATCCTGATTACTACAGAATGGATTGCCACGAAGAAAACCAACAATTTTGAACGACAATCGATTATAGTTGCTTTACAGCAAATGGTATGATGATGCCACTTTACTTGTGCAGTGTCTCACTCTACTCGTTGCAACTCGATGAGATTACGAGGAGCTACATTCCAACATTTCACCATTGCGGACGCTTAACACGATTCAACGCACCTCTGAAGAAGATAATGACATCGAAACAGTCCTAACAAAGTTTTTTAATGACATTGACAATGCTAGACAGACTAAGGTTGATAATAGAAAGGCTTTCAGTTTTTTTTTATCATATTGTGGCTGTTCTCACTGCATTTATATGTATAATGCAATACAATTTTGAAATTAAAAAAAGAACTCCTTGTCGAACTATGATGACAGCCCTCATATAGGTGCTGGAACAACCGCCAAATGAGTCAGATACTCCCGATAAAATGATTTCAGGAAAGCAGCACAGTAGATAGTGATGCACGCTATCAGAAAACAAAATTTGACGTGCTCACCCAATATTCTCCCACAAATCAACATGGTGACGTCTTAACCCGGCTATCCCTAAGATCGCAAAGATAATGGTCTCAACCAGAATTCTGCAACATTCATAACGAAAACGAAGTCGTGAAACAGCAGCCTAAACAGCGCGTAAAAGTTTTCAAGACCTTTGTGGCCGATCAATAAGAGAAAACAAATTGAATGTAAGGCGCTTCGGTGCTCTCAATATTCAGTATATTTAATATAATAATTGAACCTGACAAGCTTGTGAGAAAAAAAGTTCTGGTGCGTTCAATTGGCTATACAAGTTTTTTCAATCAAATGCATGCTATGCAGTAGAAGTAAAAGAAAATCTGCAAATTTCAATGGATTTTTGACAGGAGATAAGTCGATTGAAACAATGTGTCAATGCTCCCTTGGTGATGCAAAATTGCTACCATGATTTGATTTCTGTTCGGTCCAACTCCGAGTTCACCGAGCTTTCCCAGAAGTACGGAAGATTGTTACAAAACCTGACTGAGCTCAATTCACTTCTTTTGATTCACTTGCGAACGCCACACTTAGATATGCCAAGACTGCACAAAGATTCGAATAGACCAGCATTCAACAGCATTCATATAGAGAACAAAAATCCTCATGCAGCAACTAAATCAAAACACTCAAAATCTTTGAAGACTGTCGTCGATGGTGGATGTTGGGAGACAAATTAGACCTCTGCTATCGACCGCTCTTTTACAGACCCGCTCAAAATGATTTAATCTGATAAGGATATTACATGTTTTGAGCCGATAGGTCTAGTGCTAAATAGGCGCCTATTTCGTCCTATTGGAACTCATCAGTAGCACCCTCCCTCGGTTCCGTCGATCCCTTGAATCCCAATAGGACGAAATAGGCGCCTATTTAGCACTAGACCTATCGGCTCAAAACATGTAATATCCTTATCAGATTAAATCATTTTGAGCGGGTCTGTAAAAGAGAGGTCTATAGCAGAGGTATAGTTCATTTTAAAAGCCGCAAGCTCGACTGCCGGTCACCACAAAGTCAGATAATACCATCATCCTACTTTGGGTGCTTAGTTTTTACTCGGCGTCGACCTTCAGAGGATTATTTCACCTTAAGGGATCGACGGAACGGAAGGAGGGTGCTACTGATGAGTCCCAATAGGACGAAATAGGCGCCTATATAGCACTAGACCTATCGGCTCAAAACATGTAATATCCATATCAGATTAAGACAAATTAGATCCAAGAATTGCTGGGATCCACACATTAGATATAAAAGATGGTCTATGTAGAGAAAAGCTGTATGTTTCCTTCATTATTATCCTCGGTGGGGTGTGGCAAACTGGTTCGTGAAACTCAGAGCGGCTCGACTCCGCTCGACGCGTAGTTGATCCCATGACATCCCAACACTCTCCAGCTCTCGACAACAAACGCATTACGGAACGCTCCAGTCTGGCTACAACTCAAGATTGAAAGGAGACGCGCTCGACATTTGTAAAGAAGATGAATTACCCAAACTAGCGAAGAGTCGAATGAAATGCTAGAAGTACTTAGACCACAGTGGAAAAAAACTGTGAGACAGGTCAAAAAAAGTGATATAGTAAAAACTGATTATTCTTATACTCCAAAAAATTACTCACGTAGATTGTATTGTAGGGTTTTCCGTATACAAATATTGGTGATGGCAGATCAATTTTTGCTATCGCATCTGCTTTTCTCGGTATTACTATAGAATCGTTCGCAATCGGATAAAGAATCGTTTCTTAAATAAGAACACTTGATAAATATAACTGGAGAAAATATGAAACAAATGTTGTAAGATTTGCTCAGAGCTACCAACCATGACACTGCATTCCGTCCCCGACGAATCCATCTGGGCAACTACAGGAGAACGAGCCATCAAGATTTGCACAAATGGCAGCCGGGTGACACAACGAGAGGAAACATTCGTCAATGTCTGTGCAACCCGCATCATCAGCGATTCGCTCGAAACCAGGCAGACATTCGCACTCATAGCCGCCAATCTATAAAGTGAACCTCAAAAGAATCGTCTAAAGAACCATACTATAGTTTTCTTCTTATGGAAAAAGCAAGTCGCTTTTAGAACGTGTAGAATCTGTTTATCCCAACACTCGAGTGATTTCCTGGTAATTATTTTTGAGCCAAGCATATGGTGTGTTATGAGCACTCATACAGTGAAATATATATGTTTCGACCTTGACAGCCTCGTCAGTTGCATAATGTCTTTCGTCCTAGCCGATCCCTCTTGGGGAATCCAACTCCTTTATATATAGGAGAAACAGACGTAGTATTAGCACGTGCCATCAAGTGAAAGAAATCACTAAGTGGCACTGAAAGGCACGGTGCAATGACGAGGTTGTCATGGCCGAAACACGTGCATTGCACTGTACAAGTGCCCCTATCAGACCACATGCATGGCTCAAAAATAATTGTCAGGAATATTGCAATATTAACTTGGTCTTAAGAAAACACTGGGAACGAGCTCGAGTTGATAAAATATAGTCACTCTCAAACAACCAACTTCCAGTGGTCGGTATCAGATGAAACTATTTATCATGAGATTCCTTCACATGAGTATGTTTCGTACCCTTATTTTCGCCTCCACATTTTACCTCTTGAAATCTTCAGTTAACCGCTTCACTTGTCATAGATATTTGCTTGTGTCTTCTGATGTGATTTATATATCATCTATCTCATAATAAGTTAACTTCAATAAGCTTGATTCACGCTATTAGTGAAATGGTAGAGAGGCGCCTTGCATAAGCACATCCTGGCTTGATACCGCATCGAGTCAACCCAGGATACCATGTGTCCGAAGTCGGAAAATTGATACCAAACTTTCACCCCGGAAAAATATACTAGGGTGTCTGTGATAGGATCACAAGGGGGATCAACTCAATCAACATAATGAAATAACCACATTTGAACAATAGCTTACATGTACAGCGCATCGTTGCTAGAGACGTTTCTACAATAGGTTTGACTTGCCACAAAGAAACAAGAGAATATGGATTCCCAAAATTAAATGAGGCACTTGTGCATTATCCACAATGATCTATATGAGTTAACGGTTGTTTATGTGCGACGTGAACGATCAATTCAATAGGTCATTCACAAAGTTTTTCGTTAGTTTGCACAAACTTCATCATTTAGGAACAAACCGTAGGGCTCGAAAAAAAAAACCATGAAAATGCTACATGTTAATCTAATTCCTTAGGTGTTCCAAACTTCTCGAAAAAAAAAAAATGATAAAATCAAAATAAATAGTACTACATGACGAATTCTGCCACTTATCATAAAAATGACAATGATAAATCTCAAACTGAAAAAGATTTTGGAGAAAAGCGATACTATAGTTCTGTTTGCTCATTTATGATAGCCAGATTCATCTACGAGATAAACCAAATTCATACCGTATTTATGCATTTCGTGTGTTGTCCACAATGCTGTAGGTCTAACGCACATTCGTCCACGTCTGTAAAATGTGATTATTGCAGAAGTAGAACAATTCCTGTGCCGAGAATACAATGTTTTTGTAATTAAATGCTATCATTTCACCGAACCAATGTGCCCACAGCCTCTGAGAAAAAATACAGATAACGGAAAAAGAGGATGGCTTTTGACAGATTACTGTATACAGTATGCGTATTCACTTTTTGGCGTGCGTCTGCCTGTGAGCGTGCAATCCGATTAAGCTCATGACTGATTAATTGTCGATATCGACTACCTGGGCCAAAATCGTTGATGGTTGGTTGCCGACAGATAGATGCGTTATAGCGTAAGCTACAAAGATCAAATAAAAACTATTCGATTTGATTAAGTTCGTTTTACTATTCCGATGACGAAAATAGACATTTAGCAATCACACGAAATAATGCAGTTGTTTGGCTTGAACAATGGTAAGAAATGAAACATACATTGATGGAGTTCTTTGATATATGTATGAAGAAACAGAATTGCTTTCATTTAATTGCTTTTAGCAGTGGTATGATCTCATAGAAAAGCCCAATGATGTTGAGTGATGTGTAAATCTGTGACGTAATGCGAGACTCGAATCCGCATTTCACCTTTTCAGGGGTGGCGTGCTTAACTAATTGCACTATTGAGGGCTGCTGTGCTACTCCTGTTCCTACAAAACAACGTATCAATTTATCAACAATCTGGCTTGGTAGTTGATATCGGCAATGAACCTACACACACCGATAGATATTAATCATATTTCATTTCAATTGACTTCTATTTAATTCTTTGATATTATAATATAACGAGAAACAAAAATTCACCGACCAGAACAACCCTTTTGTGGATCACCACCAAATCCATCCTTACATTTACATTCATACAAACCGGGATGATTGAGACACTCGACACCTTGCCCTTCGCCGCACACGGCACCTTCTTGGCACTCGTCAATGTCTGCAATTTTCAGCTTAACTTAAGAAACTGATTATGGAGATCTCAGTCAAAGGTAGTCTAGACAGTCTTACTGCACAACCTTTGGGTGCCAACCTTCCAACTGCACAATGTGATCAGGTCCCAGGAACAAAATTACCTTCGTTTGAAAGGACTTAGTGGAATCTTGTACAAAAATTAAGACCCTCTTCGGTGGCAAAAAGGATGTGGCAGTGTATACATCCTTTCCAAGTATCTTGAAGATTCAAACATCTTTTGTAATTATCCCATACCGTCGCAACTGAGTGTTGATATGATTTTTAATACGATAAATTTCACTTGTGTTTAGCTCATCAGTAAGGATAACAAAAAAAGAATAATAAATCCTTAGCGTTGATCAATCCCTGAGGGATGCGTTATGCATTCGTCTTTGATTTTTAGCTTCAACTGAGTTGATTAGATGCATGCATATATAGCCTCTACAATGATTCGCGGTGGCTCATCGTTATATCAATCAGTGTAGCTATATTCTCAGACAACTCTGGTACCATTTTATCTACACCGAAGGGGTGGAAGGTTCGTTGGGCCATGAGCGTGAGATCAAAAACATCGACCATATGTGAGATGCAGAGCATCTCCAGCCACTGGTCACATGCACTCCGAAGACTAACAGACGGGAAGATTCGTACATCACAAACAGCTCATAAATCATGCAAAAACCTCTCCGTAACTGACCAACGCAGGCACCGTCGACGAAGCGGTAACCTTTGTTGCAAAACACAGTCGTAAGTTCCTGGTCGATTCACACATTCAGAATTAGCACCGCAAACTGAACTCTCGGCGCATTCGTCAATGTCAACACATCTGCAATACACCAGCGAATTATAGCACAACTTTGGCAATGAATTTTTGAGGATATCAGTCAAAGATGGTGTACTTTAATATGCAAACTGACAAGACTTGACAAGCTTTCGTTAATTAAATGTGAACGTAGTCAATATCATGTTAAGTGGCTGCTTGAGATGTGAATAAATTTGAGAAAAAGATTATGCTATAAGCAAAATTAAGAGAATAAAGGGAAATGCACCGATGACGTCGGACGGTATACGGTGTCTAGTGAGCTGCGTCGAAATTGTTATCTTTTTCTTATCACGAAGAACGTCATCTGCAGTATTTCGAACTGTGTGATAAACCAACTGACTCAAGTGAACGCAAGTTAAAATCTCCATATATCGTTAATGAACGCCAAAACTACTCAATGGGCTCATCACACTCGGCTGAGCCAAAAAGCATTACTTTTCAAAATGATAACTTTCCTTACAACAGATGAACTTCTAAGAGACGATCAGATCACAATCGATGCAGATCATAGTTTCACAGTTCGTTTTGTTGATTCATAAAATAAAATCTACATACAGTATGAATATCTGCACAGCTGTGTAAAAACTATGATTACCTGAACATTTAAGGAGTAAGTCACTGCGAAGAAACTGAAGGTCCCTTAATTTTAGTTATCTCTTAGAGACCTCATCCGCTCATTTCATCTATGTTTTAGAGCGAATTTATAGCCGCTTCTGGTCTTCATATAACCCTTCATTCGCCATCTGTGATCCGCAGCAAATAGATTAATATTCTTGTAATGACAAGGCATTCACAGTTCATAGCATATGGTTGGTGCAAAAGCAAACGCATTTATGCACTTCTGAAATTTGCCGTTTTGATGATAGAATGTTTTTGGATCAAAAAAAAATTGAGATTACAATTATTTTCCAGCAGGTTCAATTAACTATTCAATTTCTGTCAGAGATTTTCGAAATCTGCTAATTCTTCTACAGATGATTATTTTGTAACCGTAATTCCTTAGAGTTACTATTTTAAGGTCCATAATCGAAAAGGAAAACACATGAACATTTGCATGCAGCTATTCTTTGCTCGTTATTGATTTCTTACAAGTTTTGAACGAACTTGGGATTTCTTACACGAGGAAGACATGTTGACAATGAACGCACAAAAAACACAATAATTTCGTCATAATTTCCTGTACAAAGTACTTCTTCTCAAAAGAAAAACACAATTTTCCACTGACTGAGTTTCCTATTAAAGAATGTTGAGGTTAATAGGTAGTAGGTCCGAGAACAATTTTCCACTCATTTTATAAAATTAACTTACATATTCTTATAGGATTTCCAACCAGCATGACATTCACAACTTCCGTCTCGGCATGTGGCATGATTATCACAAGGTGGACACGTCGGAGTGTGCTAAGATGGATTTATTGCTATACATTGCTATATGAACATAAAAAGTATTAAAAAGAACAGTTTTGCCCACTAATCATAACGTCTATTAATATAAAGGCATGTGGGCATACTGTCGTTATGTTTCTAAGCATTTGTTGATCAAGAATGCTGATTTATGTGCAGGGCTGTGAACTTGCGCTAGATTTGAGTCCGTGTTTCAAACTTGCTGTAGGCGCGTGATGACCAATGCACTACAAAGGCCTTTGCTGTGCTACCTCTATTCTGTCAAGCACATATCAACAGTAAACTCAGTTATGCTGAGCCACTGTGTATATATAAATTTATATATATTTCACCTATATCACCTGTTGTCCCGTTGGTCGTCGAGTGACTCCAGCGGGTACCAACAACACTTCCATTTTTCCCTATCGCGTGCAATAGTAGCACAGTGGGTCTTCATTGCTCTAGGGATTCGCTGGCATCATATCTTTCTTCTATAGCTTTCGTGAAGAAATCAGACCAACGGGTCGGTGGTATTCCTGTAGAGCGCTTGATGTCCCGAGGAATTCAGTCGGTAATGGCTCTCGTGAATCGGCTGTCGTTAAAGCGCATCACGTTTCCGGCCCACCTTATTTTCGATATCCTGGCGTGTAGAACGGCGTCTCCGATTTTCGATCATTGACGTAGGTCGGAACTTCGAATCCTTCCTTTCATTTGTGAGATACGGGATACTCATTGGATCGACGTCTCGACTGCACGTTCGATAACGCCAATGGTCTTTCATCGGCTTACGTAGCGACCAGATTTCTGCTGCATACCTTAGGGCAGGGATTATCGCCGAGTCGAAAACGTGGGCACGGAGTCAGATCTTCTTTGTCCTCTTCACTACATCTTCGATGCTCTCAAACGTTCCCCAAGCCGTTCGTTTCCTCCTGCTCAACTCTGGAGCTAGGTCGTTCATCATGTTGATTTCACGACCTAGATAGACGTAAGTGGAGCATTCGGAGATGCTCGTTCTGTTGCGCGTGAATGGGGTATTCAAAACCTATCCGGTCCTCATGAACACCGTTTTCGTTAGATCTAGTTGAAGACCAATCTTTCCACAGGCGTTATCGGAATTGGTCAACATTCGTTGCGCTTGGCTGATGTTTGGTGTTGTGAGGACGATATCATCAGCAAAGTGAAGATGGTTTTCTTGTCGACCGTCAATTTTCACTCCCATATCGTTCCATTCTAATGCTCGCATGGCATTTTGCAGGGTGGCAGTGAATAGTTTTGGCGAAACTGTTTCGCCCCGTCGTACCACTCTTCTTACGTCAATGGTGATATTGTTGTAGAATGGAGATATTTTAGTCGTGAAATCTTTATAAAGCTCATGAAGATTCACTATGTACCGAGTAGAGACGGCCTGGCTATCCAAAGCCTCTATAATCGCATCTGTTTTCACTGAATCAAATCTTACTTCAGGCTTACTTCAGATCGATGGAAGTGAGACAGAGTGGTTGTTTATACTCTCGTGAAACTTCAGTGAGTCTTGTAATCGTGTAAATGTGGTCTGTGGTATTAAATCCTTTTCGGAACCCTGCTTGTTCGCATGGCTGTTCTTCGTCCAGTGTTCAGTTAATCCTGTTTAAGATGACTCGAATGAAGAGTTTATAGACAACGGACAGAAGGCAGATTGGGCGATAATTGCCTATGACGTGAAGGTCTCCTTTTCTAAACAACAACACGGTCTTGCTGGTTTTCCATTGAATGGGAAACGTTCAGTCTGACAGGTAGTTGGTGAAGAGCCGAGTCAGGGTGTTGATGAGAACTGGCGGCAGGTTCTTCAGGTGTTTTGTTCTAATCCTGTCTGGACCATGTGTTGTTCTTCACCGACGATATAGCATGTCGAATTTCGGAAGGAAGGACCGGTGGATCGACATATTCGTCCTCTTTCAATTTATATGACGGTAAGAGGACATGGCTAGCGAAGAGATCCAAGTAGTATTGATGGAGGATCTCCTTCATAGCCCTACTGGAAGCTGTAAGTGTCCTCGTCAGGGCATCGGAGTGCAATAATCTTGGTCTTATAATTGGCGAAACCTCTTTGGGCTTTGCGACTGCTCTTCCCAGCTTCTGCAGGTTCTGCCATAACCATCGCTCGTCTCTCTTGAGGCCTTTTCTTATCCCTTCTCTGCAGCGTTTCGCAAGTTCGGACGTTAGGCCTCTAGCTCGTGCGATTCCACGTTGACGTATCAGCTCAAGTGTCTGCGAAGATAAGCGTCTCTTCGTGACTTTAGGACTCTTGCCTTTCGAAGCGCTAACGTGAAGATATTCATCAAGCCAATCGTAGTCTTCGTCGGTGCTGTCGACAACGGTGTCTTCCCAAGAGCCGAATAATGACTTGATTACATTCAAATTTAGGGTAGCTTTGGGCTTTGTTGTTTGAATTCAGCGGCTTTCTCTCCTCTTCGCGAAAAATGGAACGTTGCGCGAAGGAGGCGATGGTCTCATCACGTGTAGAACTTGAGAACAACACCGACATCGGCAAGGCAAAACATTTGATTTACAAAGATGTGGTCTATTTCGTTATGTTACCCTCCATTGGGAGACTCCCACCATCGCTGAAAGTGAGGTTTTTGAAATTGTGAGTAACCATGGATGGTTTGGGTCGTCTTGATAAACTCAGAAAGCCTGTCACCCTGTTCATTCCATTCTAGTCCGTGGATCTCAATGTGACGTTTCTCAGACGTTCTTCTAGGTCTAGTTTTTCCATAAAAAATTCCGACAATGACCTTGGAGAATGCATGATCTTTTCTGAAGAATTTTTCGAGGTCCACATAGAACGCTTCTACTTCGTTTTCGTCATAGCTAAACAGCGTGAAAAGGATGGCCTTTTCTCGTCTCAGTCAGGCCATTGACGTCGTACCTCATCCTTCTTGAGTGGATCAATATATATTTTATAGCGGATTCGTAAACAAGGGTTCTTGCATTGCAACTTGGCAGCCTAGTTTGGCTCTGGAATTTTAGCAGGATCTCCGTACTAGACCTACCTGGCGCTGCCGTACCAGGGGCTCATTCGGGTTCAGGGGAACGAGGCCCTCATTTGTTGCTGTTTTTGGCATTTTGGTACCCAACGTATAGCTTGCGAGGCTCTAAACGTGGGGCTGGGTACTCAGGAGCAGCTTGCCAGTCTCTCTCGTAGGAGCGGGAGGAGCTTATTTGTTGGAGGCGACTTTTAACCGCCTTCCATGTACTTCCCAATCGCTTGATTGCAGACTTTGCCGACATGACTCGTAGAAATAGAGTCTTGTCAAGTGCCGCTCAGAAGCAGGAACTCATCATCTGAATCCAACTGCGTCTTTGGGAAGCATGGTCGCTTTTAGTTCGCGTTTTTTCCATACCCACCACCTGGGGACGCGCAACGTGCCCTTGCGACAAAGCGAGCGGGATCCCTCAAAGAGGGAGGTTCGTGGATATATATATATATATTTGTATATATGTGCACATATATGCATAGGTATATATGAACATATATATATATATATATGATATACGGTTTGATTAGCATTACCTGAATGTACATACACGATGCAGACAAAAGTGCAATAATTACGTATTTTGTTAATTTTAGCACTTATATAATACTTCTTTATTAATGCCGATAACTTTATTGAATTCCTTGCTCAACTCTGGTCTCAGGTCTGTTTTATCTACCTGTCTATTTTCGGATGTGCTCAAGTTACGAATAGTAAAAATCAACCTATCGCAGTAGCTGAGTTACACAAAACGGGAATGAAAACGGCCGAGACTGTCAAAATCGACTGACTTCAAACCAGGAAACGTCTACGGAACCGCGAAACGTTTGAAGAAGACTAAAGGGATTGAGGAGTAATTTGAAAAGGTTGTCCAGTTGTTTCGATTACTCCAGAAAACTCAAAGGATCCGTTACCAGATTCAACGAATCCCGGAGCGTTCGATACGGAAAATGCCTGAGGATGCTTGGGATTAGCGAGTGGATCGTCCGGAGCATTGTCAAAAAAGCTAAAGCTAGGCAGTTACAAGATCGCTCGCTTCACTTTCTGAACAAAAAGATGAAAGAACGCTTACAAAGAGTCGAAGGTGCTTTACGGATGAGAAGACAATTATGGTCGAGCCACTCCAAAATCGCCACAATTGACGTCAGCTTCTCAAGAAAAATCAGCAGAAGTTCTCATTAGTAAAAACCGTGGGCCGCAGTCATTTTCCGGCCTTTATGATTGTCTGGATCGGCATATGCCCATCGGAAAGACGTCGATGGTCTTCATCAACACAAACGTCAAAGTCAACGCTGCCAGTTATCAGCAGTAAGTTGTGCGGGGCGTACTGAAGCCTTGTAGTATCACCACTGTAGCACCGATGGATTTACGCTCCAGCACGACTGTGCTCCTGCGCATTTGGCCCGCTCAACAATTACCATTTCTAAAGAGGTGCTTACAGGCATTTGGCCCAAGGACATTTGGCCGTCAGACTTACCTGATCTAAACCCAATGGATTAGTTCGTATAGTCCATACTGTAAGAAAAAGTTTCGGCTATTTGATACACTAGCGTGGACGCGTTACAATGGCCTTGACACGCGTTCAAAAAGAAATTACGGTGAAAACGTGCGCGAGAATCGTTGGAAATTTTAGCAAGTAACTTCGTAAATGTGTAGAGGCCAAAGAAGGAAATTTTGAGAATTTATTATAAGTTTTTTGTTTATTCTGGATGCATTTTGAGCCTTTTATGAGGCTTGTTATGGCACTTATACAGTGCAGGGAAGTGTTTTGTCATTACACCCCGTCAGTGGCGCGGTGCCTTTCGGTTCAGTCAGTTCTGCGGGGAGATATCCCTTGTATATAGAAGCCAATGCCAAACTATTTACACGTGCCGTTTGTTGAAAAGATCATCCAGCGGTCAGTGTTTATATTTGACTGCTCGTGGCTGATAAAACATGGCGCGTGTGAATAGTTCGGCATTGATTCCTATATGCAACAGATATCTGTAGAAGAGCCGACTGATCCGAAAGGTAGCTCACCTCGGACGAGGCTGTAATGCCAAAACAAGTGTCTTGTACTGTGTAAGTGCTTCGACAGACCTCATGAAAGGCTGGAAAAATGTTAATAGATTATGTTATTTCAAGCAAGGTTTCAAAAACATTAGAAATTAATAGTATGACATTCATATTCTTGCTTAATGTTATAATTGTTGATCTGGTAAACGTAATTACTCGGTCAATTCAAAGAATTCATTTGTTTGTGCGATATTTTCTACGATGAGATAAGTGAAAAACTGTCAAAACTTCTTACACACCCTGTATTTATATATATGTGCATATATGTACATATATATATATATATAATATATATATATATATATATATATATGTACACATGTACATGTGTATTCGTGTACATATATATGTGTTATTTAATTGTGCAATTCACAAGATTTCCTTATTTTTACCGCCTTTGTACCAGTGTAATGATGTTCCCTATATAGCCAATACTGTACTTATTGCACCAACACTTCCATGCTAAAGTGGGGCGAATACTGGCTGTTGAATAGCTGAGAGCTTAACTAGCTTCGAGCCAATATGATGTGGTTGCAGACAGCATCGATACCCTTCTTATATCGAAGAAAGAGTACTAGCAGAGCAAGAGATACGATAATGTACTAGTTAGCATTCGCGCGGAGTAAGGGTAAACATGGGTCAGCTGCTGTCTGAGTTCCAGAATTTTGCATATTATTTGGCATTGTTCAATATATAGTTACTATACCATAACAATGCTACAAAAGCAGCAGAAATAAAGAAATTTTCACACACTTGCCGTTCAGTTTCGATTATCTCGGAATGAATTCGTTCTCCAGCTATTTATGTGTTCAAATCTACATCGTAAAAGCATATAATTTAGAAGGGTGGCTACTTGAATTGAAATGGTTAACGTTTTTTGGTCCGAGGTGCTAAAAAAAAACTAGAGAAGAATCTTTTTGCAGTCTTTCAGTCGATGATTCTACTGAATTAATAGCGTAAGCTCATATCGAGCACTCACTGGTTTGAACTTCAATGCTTTGAATTCGATCACTTTGGCAGCACTGGGTGATTGCACAGTGCTTGCGATAGTGGAGAATGTGGTGGTACTTGTGCTGCTCCTTACGGTAGAGGTGGTTCTCGTCGTGCTTCTCATGGTAGTAGTAATAAATTTTGACTGCAATAGTGACAATGTCCGAAATATTACACTATTTCCTAAGCTCTTCTTCCCTCACAGTATGCGATAATGTTCTTGTAGTACTAGGGAATGCAGTAGATACAAATCGATTTCGGCCCATAAATGGTTTCGTCGAAGGTGTTGTCTTTCGTCCTCCAAACGACGGTTGCAGAGGAACCACTCTAACGGGAATCTTTTCCTCAGATGTTGTTGGCAATGGTGAACCTATGAATATACATATTTATACCTTTCATCAGAGTAGAAGCAATTGAAAGAAATATGAAGCAGTGAAGAACCCCTTCGAACGTCAGTCTCAACAGTGGTGCAGGTTTTGCACGTTGCATACTCGAAGGTTAGATATCATGTGTGATAGTGATTTACGCCAATAGTTTCCGATTAGACAGCACTATGATTTAATCGCTGTTAAATAGTGATGCTACCAATTGTCATCATAGTGGAAGTATTTCAGGGCGAAAAAATTCGGAGAGACAACGGAGTGCCGTGGTCCAGTGGTAGTGATGCTCGTCGCGGAGCGCGCGGGCTATGTCCCGCCCCCATCGCAATGAGGTAGTCACCAACGAACGGCGCCGCAGCCAAGCTGTCCTCCAGATTGCAAGGAGACGTGCTCATTCAGTATTCTACGAAATTCGAGTAGATGTCGAGGATAGCCTAGCTGAGGAGCTGCTTGGGGCGTGCGTTGGTGACTACCGCAAAGCGTTGGGGGGTGGGCTTAGCACGCGCGCTCCGCGGCGAGTATCACTACCATTCGGCTACGGCACTCCGTTTTCACTCCAACTCTTTTTAGTTTGGAAAAGTCTCAGTGTGTGACCAAATGGCTACATCACTCTCTAATAAAATTCAAATCATAAGACGAAAAACTAATTGAAGCTAGAAGTAGAGGACTCCACGTAGTGGAAAAAAGAGTGACAGCATATCTCTCACATCCAGACAAAAAGGCAGTTCTGTTTGCGAACCTTTTTATTTAAATGTGTCACCACGACGATGTGATTAGACGGATTATTAATGGCTTAACGTGGCTTCCCCAAGCATAAAACTCCCTTTCTTTCCAACCTTCTTGATCATCTCTATCTACATACATAATGCCTACTAGAACTTGTTGTCCTAGTTAATGATGTCATATATATTTCTTCTCAGCTGAGAAGTTACACTCCCTTACCACTAAGTTCCTCTCTTCTATAACACAAAAGCGACGACACTATCACTCTCTCTTCTCCCTTTTTACTCCTCTAATCTCGTCCTCTCTCTCATCCTCTTCCTCTATAGTAAGCTTTCATTCCGTTCCAGTGACGATGAGTTCACTAAATGTCTAACCTTTGCAACGTTGGTTTTGTTCGTCGTACTCGAAACAAATGCACAGATATGAGCCAGGGGTATTCATACAATCCGGCTGAGACGACGGACACACATCTTCCAGCTCACATTCGTCTTCATCTGAATTCGACAAGGTAGAAGAAATAATACTGAGCGTAATCAATTTGTGGTTGGTTTTTGCGCAAGTAAACAAATCACAACGCATTAATTTTCTAGATGAATTCACATAGGATTCAATATCTTTGAGGATAGCATGAACACTTTATGTATAAGTTTTGAGCAAGCCTAGTGAATATAGGTCATTGCTCAGAACAAAGTTTCCAAATAAAAACCTTCGTCACAGATTGGTGCGCCTTTCCAGCCAGGTGAACATCTACCATTTGGACAACGCCCCGTTTCCTGATCGCATGGATCACCGCCGTCACAGTGGCAGCTAAATCAAACGAATATTTTCAAAACAAAAAAAGCGACAAGTGTAAGACTGGAGAAGTCCTTTCCATTTACTTTTGAGATATTCTTTTTTTTTCTCTGTGTAAAAGAATTGCAACTGACAGTTGGACAAAGAGATTTTTTTGTCAAAATTCGATGCACTAATTCCAAATGATCTGTGAATATCAAAATTCTCATAAGAGTGATAAAATTTATGTGAAAAAAGACCGAATGAAAGAGAGAGGAAGAAAGGAAGGACGAAAAACGAAAAACTTTGTAGGAGCAGTACTCAAATAAACTTTCATACTTTCTTGAACAGTCGTTTAAACCACTGAGACGGTGCACAACTATCGATACATTCAATTCCTTTGAAGCCGGCCCCACAAAGATAGACCTGGAATCAAAATCACATAGATACATTCCACGCGTATGCACTACTTTTTTATGACATTTGCGTCAACACTGTTTCGTAGGAAAAAGAATTGAAATCCTCATATATTGAGAGTTGGTGCTTGATATTTGTAAATACTAATCTATACTGTGTATTCGAATCGTTCAATCGAGATCAAGCTAGTGAATTAATTTACGAGATTCCAAGCCATTTCAGTACAATCCTAGTACCAGATGGCAAAACTCTGGAGTCAGTTCTTGAGGAGTCAGGAGGCAAGTCTTGCCAGATCATGATGTGGATCATCACTTCGACTGTACACATCACATCAAACGATGTGATAAACTGCCTAGAAATAGCAAGAAGACTGAACGCTCCAGTGATGAAATCTTTGCCGTTTCAGGTGAGAAGGCTTCACCGTTTGATGTTAACGGCATTAGTGCTGGAGTAAATCCATCTGTTGCTTACCTCGTTATCTCACGGAATGCAGTTTCAAAAACCAAGCATACCTATTCTGAACCTTAATTCGGTGAAAAATGATATTATCACTCGTTACCATTCACTACGATCATCGGTTAATGAATGGGAAGTTAATAAAGGAAGATGAAGTGTTGGTCAATCATCCGTTCTATCAAATCATTGCTTCCGATTCCAACACATTTCCGGTATCAATTCGCCATTACCGTAAAGATGGATGGCGGGGTGAACATTAGGCGCGACTCCGAGCCATTGATCTTGTATGTGGCGCAGTGCACCTCAAACCACTACCCCAAACACGCTCGGTAGTTATGTTTTATACAAATCTCAAATATGACGTCCATAACTGAGTTTGAAAATCCTTATAGCCTATGGTTTGAAATGTGGTCGATCATATTTTTGTTAACAAAGGATGATTTGTATTAGTCGTCGATGTCGATATGTCGTTTGCACCAAACAGAACACCGGCTTTGGGCGCAGATTAGCATTACCATGAAATGGATTCGAAATCCAGGTAACTTGGTAAAGAAAAAATCCGTGTACGATAAGTACACCCAGAGACGTCTCATCCCAATATGATTTTTCATAAGAGAGGAAACACCGGAAGACTACATACGCAGATAAAACACTTTCTGGACCATTAGCGTGCTTCTTACAGACTTTTTAAGAGTTTGAGCGTCCACCGAAAAAGGCTAAACAGTTGATGAACAGAAGCCTCCACCAAGATCTCACTGCTAACATCGATTGAATAATTATTATGGCAATTCAATAATAGAAAAGATGATTATCTATCTCATCGACTGTTTTTAAACCTCGCTATAAACACTCATTATAATCTGCAAGAATGTTTGAAACCTTAGCGAGGTATTACGTCAAAGCCATACACGCGCTTCGCAGTTATCGCCTTCCTCATCGGCGGCCCACTCCACAGAGCCCTATTTTGTAGCAGGGAGAGGGGACGTATGTGGTGGTAGCACAAGTACAATGACACTGTTATCACCTTTTTTGAGTCGATGGATTGCGGCTGGTTAATACAAATTGAATCTCTGTTTTCTGAAAAAGGCCCCTCGGTAAGCTTTAAAAAAACTTGCAGACCATATTGAATGTTTATAGCGAGGTTAAAAAACAGTCGATAAGGTGGATCAATTTATATTCACCAGCCGCAATCCATCGACTCAACAAGTAGTGATAATACAGTATCATTGTACGTTGTGCTACCGCCTTATACGTCTCCCCTCCCTTACTACAAAGTGGGGCTCTGTAGGGCATTGGGTCACTGATGGAGAAGGCGATACCTTCAAAACACGTGTATGGCTTTGACGTAACAACCGTGCTAAAGCTTCAAACATTCTTACAGATTATATCAAAATGATCAACTTTTTTCACATGGGCGAGAAATATATTGCACCTTGAAAAAGAGCGTGAAGAAAAATTCCTCGGTGCAATCAGAAAAATTCAAGTTTTACTCTTCTCAATGAAAAATGTTAGCTTACAGATCCAATACCTATAGAAAGCCCTGCCATACTTATTAAAACGACACCATCAACGGTCCTTGTCTCATGAAAGCGAACACCAATCAAAACTTGGAACTCAACATAACTGTCTGAATCACATTTCACCCTATTTGATCTTCTTCTTGCTGTCCATGAGCATAGCTGTGCTCTATCTTACAACACTACATAGACATTGAAAGGCCCTCCAACTTTCAAAAGTCTTTGGGCAGATTATTCCGTATGGAAAGAGAACGATATTGACAAGTATCTAGCACAGATGCGGATTAGCCCGCTGAGTGCGCACTGTGAGCTCTTGACGAAGATGATTCTGATGTCCACACTGAAGAAAAACAAAGGCAAACTATGTGCATAGAGCAACTTGGATTTTACAAAGAGTTCAAGTGTGAAGTACGAGCAAACACCATGCACGCCAGGTGGAAATAACGTGTACGCTTTGTCTTAGCGTCACACATAAAAATCATCCGACATTGTGAGCAGCAAGCCATCATATATGAATATTCGGCTCTTTCCGATAAAAAGGGGACAGATGAAAAAAGCAGTCTCATTCACTACAGAAGAGCTTCTCGTAGTAGTGTTAGTATCTGTTCGAAAGCTGAAACTTGCGGATACAGCCCACGTCGCCAATTTTCCAAAACAGCCCTTCATAACAATGTAGCATTCAAAATAAAATCATGTTTTATAAAACCACGTGTTTTTTTCTCTTATCTCGCTTAAATTTGGCTGGATAAAGACCATTTCTCAAAGTGCCAGCACTCAAACTATAGCACAAGCTTCGAAACACTCAAAAAGTCCACTGCTTTTCAAAAGGCTCTGTGATCTCTTGGTCTCCCCTGGTCTTTGATTTGTGCTCCAAACCGCTGAATGGAGTTCTTTATTTGGACTATTATTAATCATTTTACAGGGTAATGTCTTCTAATTCTAGCGTTGTGCTTATTTTCTAGGAATACGGTTTAGCAGATAAAATAAGATCAAGTTCTATATTTTTCGTAACGTTGTTCACAAGCTATTCGACAAGGCGAAAGGCCACGGCAGGGGACATGGCAAGGCCAAGGCGAGGCGGGACAGTCGATATTTTGGTATTCAATTGGGAATTTTTCCTGCGCTTCGAAACAAACTCCAAATAAAATGATTGTCTAAGATACTACGAAAATTCCTCTACACATTGATATGCTCTTCGGCTTCCAGCGAGTTATGCGCGTGATAAAAATGAAGGCAAAATGCGAGTGTGAGATATAGTTCTAGATTTGGATGCTAGAACGTTATGAAAGGATGCTTTGGGAAACCGGCGATGTGGAGCGGTAGCTCCAACTATCAGGTTTCGAACGGTTACCAGAACTCCTATAAAAATTTCCTTCGCATTGAATGAGATCGGTATTTCATTTACTCCCTCCTAAATAGAAAGAACCAAATATTCGAACTCTAGAAATGCTCTGCATAAATCGAATGCAAGGTTCACGTACTAAAACGATGCAGTCTCATTAATAACAAGGTGGCAATTCACAATCACAGTTGTGACCTGTGAAAGAATGCGATAATATGCCACCATGTCTCTATTCCTGTTTCAGTTGGATTGTCATTATGTTATGAGGTGAAAGAGACACGCGCTGGTGGACAATTCCCTTAGCAGCGTTCGTTTTCATCACTTTAAATTGTAAAACAGAAACACAAATAGTGCTTGTACACATGGAACATGGAAAGATGGCTCATAAAGCAATCCAATGAGATCCAAATTTGTGGAATACAGGAGCTGCGGATGAGAGAGCTTTACTATGAATGGACTGCCAGAAAATAATTTTGATTTGAACGTATATCTAAAGCGTTCGCTGAATTTGGAAAGAATTGAGTGGAGATCGTAACAATTATAGAGTAACGATGAGTGCCTAAGCAGCCACAGACTAGATTGATGTCCCAGTCTAGGTGCTCTTTCTCAAATGGTTTAGCGCCTCGTCGTGACTACGAGATGTTCCTAGGTGTCGGATTGCAAAGTGCAGTGAGGAGTTCAACTCCACCCCTTCACCTCTTTCAGCAAGACCACCCTTGGTGAGAAGGAGTCCAACGTTTTCCTGTAAAGTGCAGCTAGGAGTAAACCTCACGGAGAATGGCCGTCGTCTTTGTAGCTACTAGTCGCAAGGTGGTAACCTCCTTCTGAACCACAAGGGCCGGCAACTGCTTTAATGTGGTGACGACCTGAGGAAGCTCCGGCTAGGCTCACTTCGGGACTCTAGGGAATGAAACAACTGAACCAGCACAATTTCAAGTGCTGGGGTGCACACAATTTGTTAAGAGGGACCCTCCAATTATCCATGTAATCTTTGTGTTCAGTCAATTGACAACAGCTCTTCCGCAATTGCGTTATAAACGCAGAATCATGATTTGATACTTCAAACACATGAAAAACGTTTCGTATGAAGACGGCCACTCAAACATTGTCTTTTGCAGATAAACCAGTACACTCAACACTGAACCGGTTTTACGGTAGCTTGGGTCTCCAAAAAGTATCCTGCTCTCAAAGACTACTTTTTTCTTGAGAAGTATTCCGATGGAATATTACTTAAAAATAAACGTCGATGTGCTAATCACATAGATTGACAGAAAGACGATAAGGAAACAAGAAGGTCCCTGGAGTGGATTCCCAGAAGACCAAAAAAGGCATCGAGTGAGATTTCCAAAAGAGAGATGTACGTTTTTGTTTGACTTGTAAGCAACTTGAATTTACTTCTACTGTGAAAGAGGAAGATCGACAAGCTGCAACTCACGAGCTTGGTTACTTTATGTGTGAATGTCACACGAGTACGAAAAAGAAATCTCTGGAGCCAATATGACATATTAAAACCGATCAAGTAAGCATCGTAGAAGCTAATGAGTTGTATAACAGCATTGTGATCAACATAATCATAATAGCTCAGTGGCGCAACAACCGAAAATGGTCGAAGGACATTACTTTTCAGAGTTGTTGGTTAGTAACAAGATTAACCGCAAGTAAATGAGTTTTAATTGTCGGAATATATCGTACATGTAAACATTCCCATATAAGGTACCAACATTAATTAGGAGTATTTGACATAAAAATAAATTCTCAATGCTATGAACAAAGAACCAGCGAGATTGCCAATTTAGTTGTTTTGATACTTTGCCTATCACTTTTTCACATGCTCAAAATCCTGTATTCAAAGCAACTTTTCCCGAGATCATTTGGAAAAAAATAACGCTTCAATCGATTCTCCACAATTATTGAGTTTAGAAAAGCTTAGACGCGTTTCAGTCATTTATCGTACCTCTATTCTTTTGACTAGCAAAAGTAACAGCGCTCTATGCATTGTTGGAATTTGCCATTTTCATTTGACTATATCAGGTGACTCGCTCCACAAGTCTGGCTAATGCCAGCATCAAACACCAAATCCATTAATCAGAAGTAGTTAAAAGTACATGATTTTGGTATCGTTCACTCGCGCATTTTCTAGCGAACGTTGTGGCATACAACTTGCCTGTAGTTGCTTCAAGATGGAAGCTGTCTTGGGAACAAATTAGCTTACTAGTCATATAGAAATGACGCTTTGAAGTTATGCAACTGTAACTACTTTTGATTGGAAAATTTGTTGCTACTACTCTAGTATTGAAGCTTATGGAATGACCCAATATATTATCAAGTGATAAAAACCACAAAAACTACTTAAACCGCAATTATTTCGCACCGAAGCAATATTTTGGGAGTGTTGATAGTCCATATCATTCTTATGATAAATTCCTTACTTTAGGTCCATCGATCCTGAAAAGCCATTCACCCGGTATGCCGATATCGCTCTTTTCTGATAACAGCATGGCGTCGTGAGTGGCCGAGTCGGGCAATGAGTATGACATGTTGAGCGAAGCAAATCCAGCCTTAATAACAAACACATTCATTTTAGATTTGTGATCATTCAATCATTTGATAAAACAGTTATTGAGTCTGTGACGTAGTGGCTAGAGATGTACTGTGAATTCACCTAGTCCTTGGTTCGACGTAATGTCGCAGAGTACTCAAGCCTTCCATATCTCCGCGGTTCACCGATTCCCCTAAGACTAATTTTTTGGGGATGAAAGCACCAGTTAGACACATTACTAATTTCCAGTAAAATTCTGTAGGCTGAATTTTTATCACGCCCTTTCTGACGCTTTTACGGCACAATTCTAAAAAATTTGGCAAAACTAAACACTTTGAAATCATCTTATTTGACCGCCCATTACGGTGTTATAATGTTTTTATAATCGCAGTAATGTAGGTGGTGTGCAAAAACGTTTGTGTCTGCCGGGATTCAAAACCAGATTTTACTCTTTCCGGGAGCATGTGCTAAACCGTTGCACCACCGACGCTCGTTTTGTGCTCCACTCTTTCTACGCTACAACGCGTTATCTGTAGAGAAAGAGATCGTATCGGAAAGAGTAAAATCTGAGTTCGAATCCCGGCTGACGCAAACGTTTTTGCACACCACTAAACACTTTACTTTATGAACATTTTGCTACGGCGAGCATTCCACATGCTGCCAAATGATATAAGGGCTTCAATAATCTCTTCGTTAAGCAAAACCTAGAACATATAATAACAATGACAATGTTCATGAAAACGACATTTTTCTTAATCTTTCCGGTGTTCCACAAGTGCTGTACGTCATCGGACGGGCAGTGCATACCCATTTACGTTATTCGATGCAGTTGTATAGCCTAAGCTTAACACAAACATTCGCCTTTGTCAAAAATGAAGACGAATGTATGGCTCATTTTTCAGAAATTGAACAGCGCCAAACACTTTGTTCTCGCGATGCTGAACAATGTCCGCAACACGCACATGTCTTAGATTTCATAAGCAGTGTAAGTGAATGAATTGACCTGACTAGCAGGGGTTTAGCAAATATCAGGTAAGTTCCTTTGTCATCCTGGATTAATTTAAACTAATAGCCGGAGAGAAGGTGAACTAAGCATGACTGAGGAGCGCTTCAAATAGTACAGGATGCAAAAAAAACTTCTGTCACTTTTCACTTTGTTAAATTTGGCATTAACATGATGATTTTTCAACTATTGCTAATGATTTTATTGGATCCCTTCCTCAATTTTGGTCTAGAATCTGCTTTATTTACTTGTCTGCTTTCATTTGTACTTGAGTGATGGATAGTGAGCATCAACGAATCGCAGTAGTTGAATTGCACAAGATGCTCGCTCATGTTTCCACCATAATTTCTTCCCAAGCGCGTGTCAAAGACGTTCTAATCGCGTCTTCGCTAGTGTGGCGAGTAGTCAGACTTCTTTCAGTATAGACTAGAAGAGTAATCCATTGGGTTAAGATAAGGCAAGATCGATGGCCAAACGCCTCTGCGCCAGAAGCCTGCAAACTGTTCTTGACAGATGGCAATCCTTTAACGGACCGCATGCGCAAGAGCTCAGTCCTTCTAAAGCGTAAAACCGCTGGCGCCAAAGTGTTGAGTTCTCGAAGGCTCATGAATGTACGCCCGTGAAACTTGGTGATGATAAATGGCAGCGTTGATAGTTTTTATCGATGAAGACCAACGGTGTTTTTCCGCTGCCGCAAATGCCAGCTTAGATCATCACAGAGGCCTTAAAATGACTGTGGCCTACGGTTTTTGCAACTGAGGATTTATGCTGACCCTCCTTGAAACGTTGACGCCGGTTATGGCGATTGTGGAGTGGTTTGGTTTTGACACACGTTTCGAACGAATACGGTGGAAACGTGTGCGAGCATCTTCTGCAACTCAACTACTTCGAAACGTTGATTTTTACAATGTATAACTTGAGCATAACTCAAAATAGGCACATAGGCAACAAATTAGATTTCAGACCATAACTGAACAAGGAATTCAATAAAATTAATTCGTCAATAAAAACTATCATATAAAAGGCAAAGTTAACAAAACGAAAATTAACAGGAATTTTTCCGCACCTTGTATGTATAATAAGATATCTCAGTTACAGACTTACAATCACTCCGAATGCCAAGCTATGAAAAGATTCATAAGTGATTAGTAATTGAAAAACGTTGTCAAGAATGGTCAATATTCGTATTCAAATGTAATTTGCAAACGACATCGATAACATACCACAGCATTATCGTTTGAGTTCAGTTTACCGTAGACAATGTGAGCGAAAGTCATCGATTCGCCAATGATCAGTGCTAGTTGAAAGAGATTTCCTTCAGAGTCCTGAAATATACGGCGATGCCATAGATGTGCAAGGGCAGAGTTGAACAACACTTATTATACATGTAAAGATTTATTTCACGAAAAGTATAGGAAGTTTGGAAGAGAAATGTCTGAGGAGAAGAGAGAGGGAGAGATATTGAGAAAGCGCAGAATAGACGGAGAGAGAGAGGGAGAGAAGGAGAGAAAGAAAAAGAGAGAGGGAGAGAGGGAGAGAGAGGGGAGGGGAGATAGAGAAAGTGAAAGAGAAAGGTGGTTATCCTACAAAGTATCGTTCATCATGGCGTGAAACCTACGCACGAATCATTGTAAGTCTTGAGCTTCTCACATACAAGTCACTCGTGTTACTCACGGAATTCTCCGGCCGTCCACCATCCCAAGTGATAATCAACACGCTTTTAACATGAAATGCCGAGCCATAGCGATACTGTATGTTCACCTCGTTGTGTGCCAAATTCAGTGTATTCATATCTGAAGCATGTAGATTTTATATGTACTTTATTATCGATTATCTGTTAAAATCAGTAAAAAGTACAATTTCACATTTCCCGTAATTTTATCACTAACGCTATGGCATCGATTTACAAATGAAATTGAATGTTCGCGCTAAAACTTTTTGAAGGATCGGAAAAATACGCCCATAAAACGTCTACATGAGCAGAAATAGGGAATAGTGATAGCAACCATAAACTGAATAAACATTCAAACGAAAAATGACTTGAACACCATAGTCAATGCACAAAAAAAAGCTAATGAAAGTCCGGAGACTTTCTGTATCACACCTGAACAACGTTCCTTTCTGTTATCTGTTGCCAATGAAGAAAGGAACTTTCGTTAGATAACAAATTTTCGCAAGAGTGTTAGGAATGATTTAAAAGCGTAGATCTCTGGCGTCACGTGCTCTTTTTGTAGCGCTGTAATGTTCAAAATAAAATTATGTTTTGCACCGGCTGCGCGTTTTCACCGTTACTTCGCTGGAAGCACGAAAAGCAAATCGCTGTTTAGAAAAAGTCTTCTAATATCACAATCGTATGCTTCGTCTAGAGTTTCTATCAAAGCGGAGAAAAAATTTTGAATCGAATAACAAAAATTGCACTCCCCTTATGTGACGCCCCCCCCCCCCCCCCCGCCCCTCCTACCTGCCTGTGCCCAGCCACACTTTAGCAGAAAAACAACACTCGCGTATGTGAATCTCAATCTCATTTTTCCTTCTACTTTACAATGGAACAATATTCCAAAAAACTAAGCAAAGCGTTGGAATCTTCGAAAACAAAGCTATCGAATGGTTAATCTCAAATTGAGGAAAGAGATCTGCCCTGCGAGAAATGTGCGCGTGTGAAAAACAAATTTTTTTGCAGCGTAATAACGGCTTTTCTAGAGAACGGCTATGTATGCAGTAGCCACTGACTCGGGCTCCTTCGAATCATTATTAGTACAATGGAAAGTCTTTGTCACGAGAAAGGAATCGGTTCTTTAGTTGTCGGCATACAGCAGAAAAGGAGCTCTTACAAGGAAAAAAACTACACGATGTTGCCAGCTGTAACTTCTAGTGGCGTTTAGTTCCCAACGCACAAAATAAAATTTTTTAATTAACTATCGAGTCGAACTCAATAGGAAAGAATAGTATAATAGCATTAAATCACTATATTACGTAATCTTCTAAGATATAAAACTATTTAGTTAAAGTGAATAAACAATGTTGGAAAGGTCAAAAAAATACCCGGTCAATGTAAACCGATATCGGACTTCATGCACATATATGTTGTTCACCGATTATGTATTTTGTAGCTCATTAATTAGAAATCATTCCGGAAGCTGCGCTTTAACCCATAACGTCCGGACCAACAGCAGCGTTCCATTAAAATCAGTACTGATTTGTCACCAACAATTAGCTCCAGCGTGGCCAACTGGTTTCCTGCGGTCATCAATTTGTTGTCTGGCTCACGAAATAGGTAAGAGGCTTGAAATGAGTTTGAGGGTCCTTCGAAATTGTATTATAAGACCATGATTACCGGGCCTATGTAATACTACAGTTTACACGTCGCACGTTATGAACTGAATTAATCGCATCAGTGGTAATGATTGGCATAATTCAGGGACAAACTAGTGACCAAACTCCTACCTATCTTATTGAATGAATCATTCTACGTGCTGTAAATTCTGGATATATCTAAAGCCCAAGATTAAACAATGAGAAATAAACACAGCTAGTACTTATTTCAAGAGAGACTGCTTCACGTCGATAGATCTTTCATATTCTCAGATATATCAGATATTCGACATCGTAAATGAAGTTAGAACTTTGTTGATCAAACGCTTCAACTTTTCGATTATTCGGGGTTCTAATCCGCTATAAACTCGAAAAACAAATGAAGTTCAAACTTAAGTAATTTCCTCGCAATTGTCAAGCGATTTTCATCCATGGAACACATGAACAATATGAGTTCGTCAAGTTTCAAAACATGGTCGAAAACATACTTTGTCGAATAACAAGCAAAAGAGATTGATAAGAAGAACCATTCAAGGGAAACTTAGTACCAACTAAACGTCATCGTACCGTCTGATTCCCTGTAGTACACTGTAGCACCTTCTGTGTTCATCCAATACACAGCCAGTACCGGCTCGCTAAACCGGCAGTGATGCCGGAGAGATCCTATTTGGACTGAAACTCACCACACCGGACGAATGGATCTAGAAAAATCTATTTTAATTCGGAATCAGAAGAATCTCAAAGTATGAATCACGCAAATTGTAAGCATAAGGTTTTAAGACTGATCCAAGATCAAATGCTAATTTTCCCAAAATCCCTTCAAAGGCTTTGTTTTTACATGTATTTTCTCAGTTCGTTCCATTGGAAAAAAGTGTTTTCTTAGTGAATAACCAGTTGAAAAACGCTTAGTCTTCTCGTTTAGGGCAATGTGCATCGTCTGAAATTCGCTTGAAAGTATTTTCGTAAATTAACGAGTAAAGAGAACAGTTTTCTATAAACGATGCTTTTACATTCAACATTTTTGGACATATTGCTAATTTAATGCCAAATACAGAATATAAGCACTTTGCGGTAAAATATACTGTTGTATTGATTATTTGCAAATAAGTACAATGCCCACTCTGCCCAACAATCTACTCTGATCACCTGCTTATGATATATTCAGAAGTATACCGTAATTAGCGCTTTGAAGATTGTGATCTTCGACGCACCACACAATTCGCAAGCGGAGCGCAAATCTCTCTTTTTTTTGAGTTTATTTCGCCGTTTTGGACAAAACCTTGGTTTTTTTGAGTCACTCTAACACTTCATGCTTTTCTCTCCATGGTTACATGCTTTTCGTGCATATATAACTCTCATGTACGAAAAAAGACCGATTACGAAACGTAATCTTCCCTTCGCTCTTGCAGCGTTCTGTCAAGACCTTTTTGCTAACAATGTCGAACTCGAATTGCTGAGAATTGTACCATCGAATGGCTACTATGGGCTAAGCGATAAGCCATCCACAGACCCTAGTCAAGCACACTATCAAACCAAGTGTGAAACGCAGTATTTTATTTTATTGCTAAGAGCAATAATAAAGCCTCTTTGTAAGCTAAGACCGTTATGAAATCGCCAAAATCTAAGTTTTTGAACAGTTACTTTCATGAAGAGTCAATAAGGAGGAGAAACATTCAATCACGAAAAAACGTCTAATGTATAATTCACTGTGTGAGTAATTTGAAATGTACCAGCAACAGACGCTAAGACTCTACAGCCTTGATGATGAAAGACTCTTAGCAGAATAACATTGGTGGACCGATAGGGCTGGGGAGCCTATTTTGAGATGGCTGCTTGGGACGTCAGAAAAAGGTTCTCGTGCTTCGTTTATCGACAAACGATAGATGTTTATGGACACTTGGAGCATCTATGATAGACAGGATAATGACTGATACTAAAAGCATGACCAAGAGTTTTTTGCCTGGAAATGAACAATAATGAAGGATTTGTATAGAGAACAAGCACAACCATGCATGTGTCCATATGAATGTGTACTTTCAATTATGAGCTCGATCTCTCTTTATAGCGGCGATTTCAAATGCAAGGCGAACGTAGGATCCAATAATCCATGAACATTAGCGCGCGATTATTCGTTATGGATCTAATTGCGTAAACACCGACAACGATCGAGAACGACATCACTAAAGTGGTAGTGCGAAAAATAAACGCCACCCAAAAACATCGCTCTTAAAGATGGAAGAACATATCTTCGAAATTTACAGAAAAAGAGCTCGTAAAAGTTCAAGTATGCTCCCATTGATTTGAAGTTTGAAGAACGCAAACTGTTAACTATGGATCAAAAACATAAGAGGCTGCCTTAGGGAACTTTGACAAGGCACTTCACAACAATTCTAATTAATTTGTGACAATTGGATATTCAAAGAAAATGGGAGCCAACGGACTCTCACTTTCGCAATTTTCATTAGTTTCGCAGTAATCTAATTTAGACACGTGGTCAAGCGTGCACTCAACATGTACAAACAAGGCATAACACATTAAACTAGAAGAAGTCGAACTTAGTAGCCATAATGAGATGCGCTCGCTTGTCAAATTCGCTGTGGTCTCATAGACAGTTATTAACGGCACTGATGTGAAGAATATGGAAAAGCTGCTTGAAGACCTATCAGAAACATCAGCAAAGCCATAAAATATATATCTTCAGACAACATTTTTCATTTCTTACTTTCCCTGACCTCCTACAACTAACGTCTACCCTCCTATTCTAGAAACCACTTGATAAACTATAATAAGAACTGAAAATGGAATCAAAAAGTGATTGATGTAAAATGCAGAGATGAAATTTAAACATCTACTGACAGCTCGTCCACACATGAACATCATGACGCCTCTCAATATTTCTGAGGTAGAGTGTAGAAACTGATTAATGAGTACGACCTTTCCCAGTAGTCATGCAGATCTGCCAACTTTCACTCTTTAAAAACGTAGATATCACTAATTTTCCCTGTCAAAATCTGGCGCTATCTCCTGGCGATAGATAGACATCCGATTCTCTGTCTAGACAAGGACTCTGCGTTTTAGCGCATATCTTTACAAATCATTTGAAGGAATGTGAGGCGTCAGTGACTGAAGACGATTATGATGAAAGGTAACGCAGAAATTTGCAGTAATGCTCCTGTCTCACTGGCCTCGCAATATTCCTTTCTTGATATAAGTTTCACATCCAACTAATATTAGTATTGGACTCCTTCATTAGTTTTGGCATTAGAGCAATAAACACCAAATTTAGTGTACAGAAGTAGATAAAGTTGCATTATTTAGAAATTGTTCAATTGTACATTTTCTTATGAACATTTTGGTATACAACGTGCCTATACTTGCTTCGTGATGAAGCTGTCTTGGGAAATAAATTCGCTAACAACTTATGCACGAATGGCGCGCGGGGAAAATGTTAATGAAGCGGCGTTTAAGATTAATGGAGCTTGGGGCGGTGATACGGTTGGGACGGCCAGAAAGTGGTCTGCCAAGTTCAAAGCTAGAGAGAACAGTTGGGAGGAGTAGTCGCGCTCGGGCCGTTCACAGGGAGCTCCATGAATCTTGTACGCCGCTTCACTAGCATTTTGCCCTACGCGTCATTCGCGCATGAATAGCAAGTGAATTTGCTCCCACGACGACTCCATCTTATATCAAACATAGGCAAATTGTATATTAAAAGGTTTGCAGAAAAATGGGCAGTTGAATGATATCAAAATCATGCATTTATAATTACTTCTTGTTGATAAATTTGGTGCTTATTCTTAGAGTGTCAAAACTCATGGAACGACCTAATAAATTACAAAAGCAATAGAGGACAGAGAGGGCACACGGTCACTAGAATGCTGGCTGTAATGAACGATTCTAACCGTGAAGCATTACATAGAATAGAGGGACCTTGGAATGATTATCCATATCACGGGATTTTCTTTTCTTGGACTTCTACAGAGAATGCAAGTGATTATTTGAAGTCTTTATAATTAGGTTTTATTACCAATCGGTTACAGCAGCAGTCTTCAAATAACTCGACCATCAACTTGTAAGTTGAGCCGCAGTATTCCTCCACTCTCTTTTGCATCGGCTCGAACAGTACTTTTCGTATAAACACAATCACATGAGTGTGTCGTATAAGGAGGTCGTCTCGTATGTATGTGAGTTTGCTCTGCGTACTTCAAATGAGTTAAAGGTTGGCGAGGATGTGTACAATAGGTCAAGATATCCTCCAAAATGTAAACCTCTTAAATGCCTCGAAAATCCTCCATCTGCTCACTCTTTTCCGAAAAAGAAAAATTCATGTAACTTTGAAGATTCTGGATCTTCCAATTTTTACCTGAGAAGTAAAGTGAAGAACTTCTGCAGCATAACGATATACAGAACACAGAAAAAAAGGAGACAACAAGTCCAAGTAAACTTTCAATTTTTCAAATTACTGAGGAAGAAATTAGTTTTTATATTACCCAATATATTACTCCTGAGTTACCCAATAATTGACAATATTCGGTTGAGTATCGATGTGATATGGGCTTCACATTGATAAGACTCCGGTGAGTATTCTATATCAATCACTTAATCGATAGACTAAATGTTGTAGAAATTGCTCAGAATCAACGACTTCAGTGAATTTCCTTCTCGTTCTCAGTTTCCTTTCACTTTCTCCCTCGTTCTTCATCTCTTTCAAATTGCGGAGAGATCGCTTGACGATTGTTAGGAGCTTTTCGATAGCCGATAGGGTCGACGGTAATGCTATTATATGATATGTACTATCATCGACAATTTTCAATCTGGTGCTATTGAGGTCTCGAAACCTCCCAATACCTTGCAGAATTGTGAAAGAAAAAAAAAAGAGCTTTGCAAGTTGATATCTCGTCGATTTCAATTTCTAAGGACTCTTTGCCACTAATTCCATTGATCGGTGCTATCAGTTAACCTTCTCAAACTCGGTCAATCAGCAGTGGAGTTGTCGTGATTGTAATGAATGTGAAACCCACAAAACAAACACTATTGCCCTTATTAGGATAGGCGAAACCGGAAATTTGGTCGGTCGAAAAGAAGAGAAAACACTGAATCGAGGGTACGGTGGATGTGAGCGTGAATAGAAGAAAGTGAAGATGAGAGAACAGAGAATGATGGAAAGAGGAGGGAAAGAATAAATATGAGTGAATGAAAGTGAGGAGAAAAGACCACCAGCCAAACGAATTATGTTACGGGTAATTAGAAAAAGGAAGATGATTTGAAGAGATGGTCGCAAATATGTACAAAGAATTGGAGAAGCATGTAAACAACATGACGAACGAAAGACATGTTGGCATATCGAAGAAGAGGAATAAAGAAGGATGGGAGAGGTAGAGGGAGAGGAGAGCGATGAAAGCGGAGAAGAGAAGGTAATGAATTAGAAAATGATGAAGGATCAATTTGCTCTAAAGGCGATGAAACTGTCAAATGTTGACGTAAAATAAACTGACACACTAGCAGCGAGTTCAATAAAACACAATTTTAAAATTTTCTACCTGTTCCTTTCCCCTTGATCCTTTTGGCCCATTTCGATTTTTAGATGTTGATAAAAAAGAAGTACACACTGACAAGTTACGGTCATATAGAACTAAATATGGTAGTTCAAAGATATGAAAAGCATATAAACAAAAAAACTTAAGATACGAAGAAACAAAAGTCAGTACCAGAACGAAAAGTTGTGCACAAATAATGGTATTTCTTGGATCAAAATCGAACCACCTTTGGAGGAAAGATAGAGCTGATCACAGGAGTGCTGAGATACGAGGAAAATTTGGACCTGAGGTTGTTGCAAACACACGATTAACCTTATCAAGGTCTTGCTAAATTTTCCGCTACACTATGAGGATCTACGTTCTGTTCTTCTTTTACTAGCTATTCAACCCAATCAGTGTCTATCAGAAATCATCCGTCAATGGGATTAATTTAGGCAGCACAAACTGGCATAAATCTGATTTAAGTTGAAGTTGTGGCCATCTACTCAGCACTCGTGTGGTTAAGTCACATCCTACTCTGCCATTAAAATGATAATCATGTTAAAAATAAAGAATTAGGGAGTAAATGTTAGAATAAAAATTAGGCGAAAGAGGATCTAAGAATCTAAAAAAGTGGTTTTTTGATGCTTTTCTTAGCCGAAAAACTAGGAAAAAATGGGAAAGAGAACAAGAATCATCAACGATTGTTGAAAAAGTTACTTTTGGGAACATTTTGATGATTTAAGGAGAGTTCTTCTCAATGTGTCTAAGACTTTCATTATTAATCTAAAATACACACGACTCATCATCACACTTCTACTCCGTGGATCAGTACTTCTTGCAATCGATTCGTTTTTTACTGATTCTCCACAAATTTCTTTCAATATTCACTTGTAGCTTTTAGTGCTGCTTGAGGATATCGTCTTCCAAAATTTGAATAGTTCAATGTCGAAACTAATCCGATTTCCCACGATATTTGAACGAACCTCACACTTTGTCTAGGAGCATAATTATCAAGTGAATTCCGATTTAGCTATTGAGATCGACACATTCCTCTGATTTGCCTTGTTGCAGCATAGATTTGATGTGAGCGAGCTGATAAAGCTGAGCCCACATTAGAACCATTATCTTGTCACTTGACGATCACATTAACAGAACTACAGAGAATCGTTAGCCTCCATTTCTGTTAAATCACCTCGGACATTGTTCTACTCTGTCATTGAGAACACCGTTGGCGAATTCTCATTATCCAAAAACCTAATCGTGTTTATAGATATTTTGATACGATCAATTAAAATGTGGTCTAGTTTGAGTGACCGCAATTGGTGGTTTTCGACACCCAGTGGTGACGAACGATCATTGATAAGAGGAACGATATCAGTGATATAACGAAAGTGAAACAAATCACGTACTTCAAAGTGAACTTATGAAAGGAAGCACTGCCTATGTGAGAAATTCAAGTAGAAACTCTTAACGGATTTTGATCGATCCCACTTATAAGGACTCATGAAGAATCGCGGAAGGCTCGGATCATTTTTTCGAAATGTTTTCATAACGACAAGATCTTATCTACCACAACAATTAAGTGAAAATCCATTCCTAGCGAGCTTCAAAGTTCATCCTGCACAGAAAAAAGTGATGAATGAAAGTGTTACGAAATTTTCAATCAGGACTCAAGAAGTGAAAAGAACGATCTTACAAATAACAGATCTGCTCCATTAATGAGAACAGGTGATGATCAGCATCTTGATTGATTACATCGTCATCATCATTAGAATGAATTCCATTTATCAAGTTTGATCCAGAAAAAATCAAAATAATGCCAATTCCTTCTAAGGGCACGATAAAAAGAGCAAGAGCTCGATTCGGATATAGAACTCACCAGTAAATGGCCAATTGCCCTCATGGCGAATATTGTCTCGAAAGCTTAGATGCTTATCAGCAGTGTTCTTGAGAGATGGAATTCCCTTTTGACCCCCTAATTCCACAAATAAAAGCAGTTCATAGATGTGAGCGGTTTATGCTGGCAAACAAGCGCGTGGGTACACTTTTCACGAAATATCGTTATACTTATTTTCTCCTTACTCTTAATTTTTTCGTCTTTTCACTTCAGTTATATACTTTTTTATTATGAATTATGAAAGGCCGTAAGTCTTACACTATGGCACGCGTGTTTTCAGAAATTAAACTGCTTCTATCTATGGAATTTTAGGGCTGTAGTATACAGTATTCAGATGCATTCATGCATCGTTGGGTCAATTATAGAAAGTCATAATGTACTTGAAGTCGTGGCATTAATTTTGACTGAATAAGGGAGCGATATAAAGACGGTTATGACGAATTATATTTGAAATTCATGAGTGACTATTATGACCATAGCCAATTATAGTAAGCCAGCAGAGGTGAAAAATTTATAGAGAGGCAGACGATGTCCATCACGAAGAGGCTTAGCTGGTTATAAATAAGAAACCAGTTTGATGACGAGTGAATGACACTTACACACATCGAACTGAAACCTGAACCACAGGTTACCACATGAGGTTCAAGTCCATCTTCAGTGCGCGGATATTACTAGGATAATTATCATCAAAAGCAAGTGCAAAAATCTCTAACCATTTAAAATTTGTAAAAATACTTTATGAATGGGAGTTCAACAGAAGACGTAGTTAATTTAAGCTTTCCAACGAAATCACTAACCTATTTCTAATGGTTTTTGTAATTTATTGGCTTTCCGTAAGAAAAATAACCTCGTATCAAATGATAGTGATAATTGTCGGTTCTAACTGTGATCACGTTTAACCTTGTGATGTCATCACCTTCTACTCAGATTGTTTTGTTCTCATCTCATCAATAAAACTGAACAAATATGCATGCCCTAAGCTAATCTGATACCGCATAGCAAATAAACAAACAACGTTCTGAGCTGTAATCAGTAAAAACTAATCAACAAAGCGAAGATAAATGAAAAAGCAACAAAACAGACGCAACTCACATAGACGGTATCATATATTTGGCCAAGATAATGAAATGGATTAGCAAGTTTATAGACTTCACTAGGGCGACGAATAATCAAATCGCCTTTAGTTTCACCATATGGATAGAGTCTTGCTGAGAATATATAAGGTACGGTAATATTGAGATCAATATGCTGTGGATCGTGTGACTCTCCAAGTTGTCGTTTGTAGCGTCGATGATCTGAATGAAAAGAGTCTCCGTTAGCCAGTAAAACCGATAAATGTCCTGAATGGTTTACTCAGAAATTCTTCGATTATTCGGTTATTGAAGGAAAATTCAATACTCGGCACTGATGGAGTGAAATTTGCAAAAAACAAAGATTTTTGGGCATATGGACAGGTATAAAACGCAGCTGATTCTTAACGCATGTGTGTTAGTGTATCGAACAATCAAAAGCCAAGCAAAGTTTCAATGAATCAGTTGATTCAATAATCTTTGAGTCTGAAATCTGCTTAGTTTGTAAAGATCATGAACTGAGTAGAATTTTGAAGAATCAGTATATTTAATATCATTGAGTCTAGAGAACTGTTTGATATACGCATAAGTAAATGACAAATCTGAATTTCACAACCACTGAGGTATTCCGAACTCCAAAATCCCTATCATCTCTCAGCTCACTATACCGAAAGCCGGTTATTCAGAATTTGAAATGGAAGCCACTTGGAGTAGATATAGTTACCTCTATAGACAAATCTTCTGGAAATGACGAAGGAGATCAGGCCGTATAACCCGACCAGAAGCGTGGTGCGCATTCCATCCGAATGTTACCAAACGCTCCGCCTCTTATTCAACACAGAGAGTGGATATCTAACGGGATCCATTTCATCCCGAAACGAACGAATAACCATCTCAATGCTTAAGGCGAAACATTGAACTGAAAAAAAGGAACTCGTCCGTTTAAGGTGAAAAAAGGCGAAAACTTGTCTTAAACACTTAACGCTCATCGAAAGATAACAATTTCGCGTTTAAATTAAATTAATCTACACCATCTGCATGAGTGGCTTTTAAGCGATCCATAGAAAGCACCTATTCCAGCAACTTCTAGTCAATTCTTTGTATAATTTTAACATTGACAAGGCTAAAAGCTAACACTACTAGATACTCTTTCTAGATTGAAATACAGCGAGCGATTATTTTCAAGAAAATTTCCTCGAAATATTTTGAAATTTGGATGGAGACAAAGACAGTTCTCAAATTTGATAAAGATTAAATCAAACGCCTAAGTTAAAATGATGAAAGGCGGGCATAATCGTTTGATCAAATGTCGACGTATGTTTGTTAGGATCTTTACTGTTAGACGGCCACAAATGAATACTCGACCTCATTCGTTGATTAAGAACTTTTCCCAAGACTGTCAGTATTTATGCAAAAGGTTAAATCTTTGGCTAGATCTATACATGAATTTTTTTGAAAAGACCTTTTTATGGCGCCGTAAAAATTTAGAATGAAGTTATATCTTACTTCGGCCGCGCAAAACTATTACCTCGCTGGAAGTACGAAAAGCACATGAGCATGTTGAGAAAATTTTGTAGTATCAGAGTTATACGTTCTATTCAGAGCTTCTTTCAAGGAGGAAAAAAAATTTCTAAGTGAATAATGAAGATCGCACTTGACATGTGACCCACTGAACAGCCATCAGTCGACGGCCGTGTTGAAATCGCGGCATCCTCCTGCATCCTGTCGCTCCCTAGCCCGTAGGTTAGCCAAACACATATCTTTGCGTATACGAATCAATCTTATTTTCCCTGCTGCACTGCAGAGAAAGGGTCTTCCAAAAATGAAGCATAGCGTTGGAATCTTTAAATCTTACGCTATCGAATGATTACCAATAGCCTAAAGAAAGAGCTCTACTTGCGAAATAAACGAGTGTGTAAAGTACAAATGCTGTCTTATCGTCAAGGCGTTATAAAAAGGCCTTTACGAGAAAGGGCCCGCGTACCGTGCTAGCCAGCGATTTAAGCTTTCCAATGTTTACTGATATTGTCACGAAAAGTTTTTGTTCATCGAATGGGGTCGAATATTTATTTGCCGCCGTTTAACGGGAAAGTGTTTTTTACAGACTCGATGCATACGTCGTCGACAGGTTGACTAGTAGCATGAGCCCAGATATCTCAAGAGTTGTTGCCGTACTATGTTAAGGACAATGCATCTTCCGATTCAGAAGCTATTCCTATGACGAAGCTCTGGCATGGCTTTCCGGAGATTCGAACAGAAGTGACGAGTGATGTCTTAAGGAGTCATAGTGAAGCTGTCGCATCAGCTGGTATAACACCTATAGATGTCAGATCCTTTTTGGTGATTGAGTTAGTTTATAGAAGTTTTTTCTAGACCTTTCGTAATGAATCGGTACTTTGTCCAACGTAGATTCTGCTGTCGTCGCATTTAACGGGGAAAGTTCTATCAATATCTTGCCACTTAATGCTATTTTTGAACAGAGACTATTGCTGCTGAAGAGAGTTTGCGCCTCAGAGAATGCGACTTGTGAAAAGATTGAGATGCCTCTGCTTTACGACCTGAATTGCTTCATTTTTGACATGCCATTCGTTGCTTCTATTTTCCATTCGTTGTAATAACACACGGGTTTTTTCCTGTTTTGAAAGAATGTAAAGATTATCAGGCAAACATTATAATATTTTCTGTATAACCTACACAACTTTATCAAATACTCACATCATATTGCATACTATACGAGTGTTTTTTTTATCAGGCACGAGAGTTGTATAAATGCCACCGTAGACATGGGAAGGTGTATAGATTAGCATGGAGCACAGGCTAGGAGTGGTGCAAAAATTTTCCAAAACGCAGACTTAAAACCGATCTATAGAACAAAAATCATGAAGAAGAGGCGCGTTTACGTAATTGTTGGAGCGAGATTGGTATGACATTCGCAGGTACTCAATAAGCATAGCGAGAAAGTTGCCGTCCACTCCGCAGGAAGACCGAAATTAGATGCTGCTGCGAGAGTGTTACTAAGTAGAAAACTGTGGATAGTGGATTTTAGCAGATCCCATACAAGAATATCCTTCATGAATTACATTTGCAAAAGGTATCCAAAGAAAAGAAAGAATTTTCGATGCTCTGTGAGGAAGTCATAAAAATATATCAACATCCAGGTCCTTGCCTCTAATTCATGTGCAATTCTCTACGTTCATCACGAAGACTCGCGAAGACAGATGTAATGCTTAATGAGCTTAGAGAGCCAGCAAGACCACTGGGTTACTCATGCACGCGACAGAGATAAAGAACCTCTCAATTCGTCTGTCGTCCTCGCGCAACTCGAACGGGCTCCAGCAAGCCTTTCATTTTCGCTGTTGCGTGCAAGAGGATCCTAGTGGCTTCTCCTTGCTTGGAATTGCTGAGTATCACATCTATCTTTCTGTGTAATCGTGAAGAATTCTGACTACCGAATCGGTGGCCTTCCCGCTGTGCGTTTGACACCCCAAGGAATCCAGTCGACGACAATTTCGCCCACCTGTTGTGATAAACGATAAAAAAGATTAAAGTTATCGGCTCTGATTAATTCCTAAGGAATGCACCACGTATTCTTTTCTATTAAGTAATGTTAGAGGTGACTTATACATATCTATCCTGTAAAATAACTGGAGGATAACTAGCCGTGATCAACCGTACCTGAACCCAGTGCGGCTATTCTCCCGAACAAGTCTAATACTTATTTGCCAAATTGCAGCTTTGTGAGCCTGAGACGCGGGATCTGACCAAATGACTACGTATGCTGTAGTACACCTCTAACTTGTGTACTACAGATACATTAGTTCGAGGTGCTCTTCAGGAGTTGCTGGTGCGAATACTATAAATGACCAGAATGAGACAAATAAAAAATGAACATTGCTGCTAAACTTGTGCAGTTCAACCATTATTATATTCTTTAAGACATTTTAGACACGAATTCAACAAAGATCTCTTAGGCTAAGAAGGAAAGAATATTTGCAAATTGATTTCGACTCTGCTACAGCATAAAAGATGTCTAGGAAATCATTGATGAAGTTCATTTCAAAACTGATTAGCTCGTGAAATGGATTGATTTCTATGGTTTCGAGTATACCCTACCAATGAGAGCAACTCTTGGAATCGTTTCCTTTTAGCTGGAGTGAAGATGTGAAAATTCTTCTCAGCTTAGGAGACATAATAGGTAGATCCGACCATTGCAACACATTGTAACTCGACGCGTCTCGACGTTGGAGGGGCTACGATCCATTAGCCGCCAGGTAACGTGAGGTTAGGGAGGGAAGAGGAAGTGGGGGGAGAACTATTTGCTGTAGCAAGTCACACCAAATCTTTGCCTTGAAAACAAATAATTATCGGAATTCCTACAGGCAAAATAGCCTAACAAATGCAACTATCACATTCATCTTTTGCAAGTTCAAATAAAGTCTCACTTTGTTCTCAATGTAATCGATGACATTTACGTTTAAAAATCTCTTTACTGGACAATAAAAAATATTCAAAAAATAGTAAGAATGAAGCGTTAATGATTCGATACTCTTTCACTGAAAGCCGAAACGGCAGCAAGCGTTATACTGGACACATCTTGTTAACATCCTCGTGTCTGCTCATTAAGAAGGCAGCTAAATAGCTGATCAATGTTGAGATTAACAAATAGTCGGTCTTAGAAAATTACTGTAGGATATAGAACAGTGGTTATACAATCATCACAATAAACAGATAGAGCTGGTTCGATCTAGTCTTCGGGAACGCCAACTATTCCATGCATCTATGGTTGAGGTTGATTTCGGTCTTAAGGAAACAAATGAAAAATCGACCCATTTTCTCTGGTAAGGAATTTTCATAAGATTGTTAGCAATCCTACGAAAACCTAAATCTCTGGCTACAGAGCCATGTGATCATTTTTTGAAAAGACTTTTTTATAACGCTGTAGCATACAAAATAAAATTATTTTTAACACCCGCCGCAAGCTTCCATTTTTATCATGCGTATAATTCGCTGGAAGCACGAAAACATATAAACGTATTGCGAAAACCTGTAGTATCGAAGTGAATGAATTTGCCTGAAGTTTCTTTCAAAGCGAAGGAAAAGATCCCAATTGAATAACAAGTTGCAGCTCCTATATGTTACGGTCAGGGCGTCGATCGATTTCCCCGCCACAGCCCGTAGGTTATTTGGTAAACAAGCCCACCGAATATGTGAAGCTTGGTTTTTTTTCTTGTTACATTGCAGTAGAACGGTATTTTCTAAAAATAAGCACATCGTTGAAATCGTTGGAATCATTGAAACTTTTGCTATAGAATGATTGCTAACTGTTTAAGAAAACGCTCTGTCTGGCGAGGAGTAGAAACATAATATTTTCCTTCTCCCATAGCGGTATAAAAGAGCTTTTCCAAAGAGCAGACATATTCCTGCGTTCATTGAGACTTGTGCTATCGAAAGAGTACTACAATCTGACAAACGAGTTTGTCACGCGAAATATAAACGAGATAAGAAAAAATGCGTGGTCGCGTGAAACGTAATTTTATTTTGGATTATACAACGTTATAGAAGGGTATTTCTAGAACCAGCCTTGTATCGCGCTAGCCAAAGATTCAGGCTTTTGAATGATTCCTAACACACCTATGAGAATGCTTGTAAATGAGAGTGCATATTCAATTATTCTCTTGTGACCGAAAAGAACTATAGTCGAAGAATTCGTACCACACTTCCGTACGGGAAAAGTGGAAGAAAAGTAGCACTGAGCTGATACGTCGGCTTCGCGTCACGAGTGGTATTTTATTTCGGATATGAATCCAGTTAACCTGTACGATGTTTGACAAACACAAATGCATCGAGAACCGATTACTGATTGATTAACGCCAAATATTTCATCCTTTGCCCTTTACAAACTGTATGACCTGTATCACTAGTAATCCAGTAGAATATCAGATAACACAAACATACATCTCTTTCGAAGTCTGTGTTCTATTTCCAGCTTCTCTCGCAGTTCAGTTGTCTAGGGTGGTCAGCTCTATAGAGAGTCAAGAAAAACACGATGTGTATCCCTTCATGAGGCTATCTGGTCCGTTGACTAATACCAGCATACCTTTAGGGGCATGTTGGCTGCTGCTTATCCTTTGGCTTTAGACGCTATACATCTTTTGCTCTTTCATGCTTACCAGTAATTCAAGTGCACTTTTGGTCAGTTGACGAATAGGATGTTATTCGCGTGCACGAAAAGACATCGCTTCAATATCATTTGGGACAAATTAAAGGCAATGAGTAGTCACATGCGGAAGTATAAAGACAATGAGACGAAGTGGCTTGGAAGAATGTAAAACGTGAAGTCGTCTAAGATTCACAAAAAATTATTGTTGCTTTTCTTTTGTGTTTAACTTGAATACGCTATTTGAACAGTGAAGCCTTGGGACTAACCGGATCGCTATACTTCACAAGAAAGGGTTCGATTATTCAATTGAACAAGGAGCTCCAAATATTCTGATTTCATAAACTACTATCAAAGAATTCCTTTCTATTTAACCGGTTTTAACGTGATATGATTTTATAATTATACTCTTTGATGTAGAGTGATGTGCAGAACTTTGCATCAGGTGGGACTCGAACCCAAATCTCACCTGTCCGAAGGCGCGTGGTCGAACCATTGCACTACCTATGCCTATTTTCAGATCACTTTTTCTACGCAACAACGCATCTATCTGTCAGCAACCAATCGTCAGCCGAATGGCACTGGTAGCCGCTATCGACATTGATCTCAATCACGCTGACAGATATTGGGTATTAGATGATGATCAAGCAGATTTCCTTTTCATTTCACAGCTTCTAGAGGTGTTGTGATGTTATAGATACACCCGCTAATGTTGAGTGATGTCCTGCTCGATCAGCTATTACCCAATATCTGTCAGCGTGTATGGGTTCAATGACGATAGCGATTATCCGTACCATACCGCTGACGGTTGATGGCTGACAGATAGATACGTTGTAGCGTAGAAAGAGTGGTGTCAAAGCAGGTGTCAGAAGTGCAAACAGTTCCACAACGCGCCCCTGCAATAGGGTAAAATATGCCTTCGAGTCCCACCTGACGCAAAAGTTTTGCACATCACTCTACACCATCGGGTATATTTATAACATCTATTAAGGTTTACGTAAATTTAATGACTGCAGAGGAAAAATGCAGGTTCGCTAGTGGCACATTGAAAATTTAGCCGATCAGCAGCAGACTAACAGATTTTAAAAATCTACGATAGCATTTTATTTTGCGAAAAATCAATTTTGAAGGTCGAGAAGGAAAGAAGAGATTACAGTTGGTCAGAACTACAAGGTACAACGAGTTTAAGTTTCTCAAAATGACCGTACTTGTGCACACAGTTTCATTTTTCCCGCTACAGCCTTTCTGAAATTAAGTACATCTTTGAAATTACCAAGATTCGGGCTTTCGAATAATTGTTGATATTATGAGGGATAAGCTCTGTCTTGTGAAAAATCCGCGCGAAAACTCACGATGCGTGTGAAATACTATTTTATTTTTACTGCTACAGCGCTTCAAGAAGGCCTTTTCAAAAAATAAGTGGCATTTGGATTTACAACGATTCAAGCTTCCGGAAGAATACCAATGGCCTAAATCCACTACCGAGTGAAAGAGGACTCTTTAAAAAACGCTATATGAAAACGGATGTGTTGTAATTTTTCTCGTAAACTCAAGAGAGGTGGGCGACTGAAGAACGATAGTGTACTTCAGCAACGAACGACGGCTCATGGTAGTCCCCCATAAATGATGATCTTTATAATTTTAGGTGACTACAGGTGAGACTTAGATATTGATAAATTGTCACAAAGGACTTTCTGTTGTTAGACGATGTTCAAAAATGTCGATACTCTAACTTCAATGTCATTTCTCTTTGCTTTCACAACAGGATACAAGAGCCCATACAGACCACATGATATCTTGACTCAAATAATGATTATGAGATATATCTTTGCTTTCTCTTACATCATCCATCATTCATTTCCACTTTGATTCTTCTCTTCCACACATGGAACTCTTCAATGCGTTCTCAATATCTGTACATACACCCGTCATTCAATTAAATTCAACAGTTTCAGAGCAAATTAAATCAAAGCTAAAAAAATCATTATTAAATCTTGCTACGGTAATACCTGTATATATTGACATATGGTATAACAGTGATGAATATCGTTAGGCATACAGAGCTTATGCAGCATTATTAAACACTGTAGAATTTTTGAAGAGTTACAGAAAAAGCCGAGTAAACATAGTTATCAATCTCGCGTTAGTCGAAAATCAAAAAAATTATTTGATAATCTAATAAAATGTGTTGAGCATTTCTTGAGGTCTGGCATGGCACTATACAGTACTAGACACCTGTTTCGCCTTTCCAGTTTCATCAGTAGTAATGTGCCTTTCGATTCAGCCAACCCCTTGCAAGGGGATATACCTCCTATTTGTAAAAGAATCGAGGAAGAATTATTCAAATTATCGCATGTCGAGTGACAAAATCTTCTTTCAATCCCAAGAAAAAGACTTGAAGCATGTTATTAGATTATTAGATTATTATTGTTTTTGAGCGTTGTTTATATAAATGGTCGAAAGTGAAGGTATAAAAAGTTATTGACCATTCACACCGAGGCTAAATGAAAGTCGGCATTGTGGATTTTTCTGCGCTGCACGCTGACTAATCTTCAATGACTGCCACAGGATAAGTTGTACGAATTGTTACCAGTCAATAATCAGTCTCAAGAAGCTATCTTTTTTATAAGTGGATTGCAAAGTATCTCACACGAGATCTGTCCAAACTTGATGAGCCTCCATACACATCGCTTCTACCCATTTCTCTACGCGTTTCACACACTTAAAAAAACACAATAAATTATAAGCACTTACATAACAAACATAAACACTTGAACAGAAACACAACCTTTTGAGTAAGAATGTGGGAAAAGGCTGTTTTCGTACACTTCCAAAGCACACCTTGTGATTTTGAATCTAGGTCTGATTTCCAAAAGGCCTTCACGTAGTGGTGCAAAAGCGAGAAGCAGATCAAGTTTCACCCACAAAGTTTTTTTGAAGGTAAGTTTCATATGAATCGAAGCATATGAGCATTTGAGCGTGTAGGGAAAATGGTGGAGTATCATAGCAGCACCATAAACCTATAGTTTTTTTCCAGAATTTTCTTTATTAAAGTCATGAAAATCTCGCACGTCTTGCAAATCACGCTGCTTTATCCATCAGCTGCCGTCCCGACTGGGTTGATAGTTCAACGCGTAGGGTTATAAGCTCTATAAGATCAAAAAAGAGGGGAATCAGGCTTAGTACATTCTTGTACATACTTTTCTCTAAGTGATTTGTAGCACTATTCAAGCAACGTTAGTGCCACACCTACCAATTCCATCCACCAAATCCCCATTACGAGAGGAATCTATTATGAAGATCTGCCAATTGCACATCACTGAAGACTCTGAATTGTAAAAAAAATTGTCAACTTGAAAGTTAAAGCAAAACAGAGTAGCGGTCGTTTTCGTTCAGTGGTAAAAAATGTGATTAGCCATCCTATGGGGAAATCCTTTAGTTGTCCATTACAAAGCCATGGCAGCGATAATGAAATGTCAAACGAAGACTAAAGGCCTAATTTACTTCTTCTCAGGTAAAGGTGAATTCAGTGTATTTTTCTGCTTTACGTGTGAAAGAGTGTCAATTACCTGCTTTGGGTATTGAACATATTCATGATAGAGAACATTGATCTGCATCCTTAAACGCGAATTGTGCAATCAACTTAGCCAAGTGCCCACAATCAAAAGCTTGAAAAATCGGAGATTCCCTCAAACTCACCTCTGAGATTTATTATCTTCAAAAATTCACAGTCCATCTTTGACTATGGTCAATCCAGAAGTCATAGTCTGAGGACCTCCTCATGCATTCTAATAGCTAAGCCAGTGAGAACAAAAGACTATACCAGAAAACATAAAAGGACCGGTGGAACTTCACTAAGATCTTTTCTTCACTTATTCAAACGACTGTTATCTCGAACTAGAAGGCAACTGCTACGAAATGTGAGCGGTCATCCGTTGATGCCAATCGTTTTTGTCCAGCTCAGACATCAGATTGTAATGAAAATAAGACTGAGATCATGTAAAGTCTTAGGCAAGTTCTATAAAGGTAGGCAGATCTTTCATTACGACACCAATGCCCAGGAGGACGCTTGAAAAAACTTAACTCCAAAACCTACAGATTGCAATTGAGTATGCAGTGGGGTGAGGGCGCCGTGGTCGAGTGGTTGTAATGCTCGTCGAGGCTCGAATAGAGCCGAACTCCACCCCCACTGCTCCCCGGCGGTCCACAACAACGTCCTATGAAACGCCACAGCAAGGCTATCCTCGAGTTTGCGAGGAGACTCGCTCAACCAGTATTCTACGCCATTCAAGAAGATGACGAGAAACGAATTGAATACTAGAAGTATTGGGATCCGCACAGTGAATAAAAAAACTATGATGACGGATCAAATAAACTGCTAATCTGCTGAAAGGTAGGGGCGACGGCGTGATTGTAGAGTGGTGAGCACAATCATTCATGATGGCTGACAAAGAAACGCTCCACTCCGACTAGGATGGAAATTTCTCAAGAAAGGTTCCGCAGCAAAGCATTGCAGTCATGATGAATTGGAAGCTCTGCCTAATACTGCCACTGTTGCCCTAAAGCTGTACACGCGATTGTATTACATTAGGAAATTTATTCTAGGAAAAGAGAGCAAACATCAGTGCTCAAATAACGAGATCCCCGAACCATCCCAAATTGAGATTTGCTAAAAATTTCATTCGGTTTTCGAACACGTAGCGTTAATGGCAACATCAGTGAGGGAAACACTCCTACCCAGCACCTTCACGATAATGAGAAAATGTCGAGAATTTGAAAGCCACCAAAAAGGTTTCAACTACAGAAATCTTGTAACTAATATAAAGGTATGATGTTGCGTGAAAGCAAAGGAACGCAAATAATGTAGAATTTTCAAAAGCACCATAGAGACGCAATAAGAAGCAGGCAATCATGAATAAAAAAAAAAGAAGAAACAGCATTGACTCAGCAGGAAGAAGAAGCAGCAGGTTCCATAAACCCTCCGACTTTTTGCCAATTGCAAAGCTAGGATTTTCTTCATCTGTAGCTCACAAATAAGGCTTCCGGATGTTCTTATACGTTTGACTTTTCGTTCGAAAACGCCTCAGACTTGAAATTGAATTTAGTTTCAACCTCCTCCGAAGAAAAGCTTCCCACTCACATAAAAAAAATGAAAGAGATTCATTGAGAAGTCACTTTCACAGATTAAGCAGGAAAATTGAAGCAGTCACTTTCACAAATTAAGCAGGAAAATTGAAACAAACCTGCTAGGAAGGCGACAAACATATCCTCTAATATACAATTGTGGGCTAATAATATTGAATTCGAACCCACTAGTACGGTCGATCCGGGACATTATGAGAAAAATCTTGTCAAACCAGCAACATCATCTTTCACACTTTGCTATACCTTCTATTCGAAAACCATTATTCGTTGCTACATCTGTTGTTCGAATCCCATCTCTTTTTGGATACAATTTCTTTCCATATGGGAACGCCTTAGATTGGCGATCCCCAGTTTCGAGAGAAGCTCAACTCGATTAGCGCTCTACGAGATTCATTTAGGAGGCGAAATCCTCAAGCAGTGGCCAAAACAACGCGTGAAATTTTCAAACTTTTTTGAGAGAATGGATGACTTGTTAGTTAGACGAAAAATGTGATGCAACTGTAAGATTGTTCGTGGTCATCCGAGTATGACGACTGAAAAAGAATCAGTGATTTTAACCGATATAATTTCGTTAGCACGAACCGGTCTCAATACACAACGTTCAAAATCTGTTTTGTTTTGAGCTGCAACGAACTCCCATTCAGTTGAGCAGGAGAGTGAGGAACACACAGATTTATAGAATAGATTTTTCTCTATCGCTTTAATCTATATCGAGAGATCTCTTAGAACTGAAGCCTTCACAAATCTGTAAAGATACTCAGTCATGAAACTTTTCACGAAAGAGTGCCAGCTGCAAAAGCAAACAACACTCGAGGAAACACAGCGCTTGTTAATGAGCGAAATCGTGCTTGTTAATAATACTTCTGGGCTGGAACGTGAGCCTCCAGTAACCACTGAAGTAGAGAAAAACGCGTTTCCACTCTTGCAGGGCAAAATATATAATAGTATACAAGCAGAAATCTGCTGATTTTAGCTAGTTGAAATGCATCCAGTAAGCCTTAGACTGAACTAAGAGGCGTTGTTTAGAGTTGATACTTTGAATTCAATCAAATGCATATATACAATGCATCTGCTTACATACATTGACAAAGGTCACTATTTCAGTGGCTTACGTACGTTTTGAGTGGACTCGCCAGACGGTAGTCTCTACGTAAGCCACTAACACAACAAACCTTGAAAAGGCTTAAAGCAGTCTCTCAGAATATATCGAAGTTTTACAACAAGTTTTTCAAAAACAGTCGCTTGAAAGGCAATAAAGAGCTGTTGTTACAGCTCAGGGATTGTCTAAAACAGATATTCGTGTGAATCGAAACATGTGCATTTGTTATTGTGATTTTGAAGTCAAATAAATTCCTAACCATTCGAAATAGAATTTATTGCTTTATGTCGAATTTTTATGACATATTCGACCGTAAAAATGAGATGAATTCCAGTCTGTGGGCGACAGTGTCCACCACCTGTCCTTGCTGATTTCTTGGATCGCAAATCATTGATCTTAGCGACGTTGACCGCAATTCAGCTGATCGTCAACGATGCACTTTCACTGGCGTTATGGGCGGTGCCGACGTTGCATTCGGTATATGCAAATCGAGATTTTGCGCTCGATCAGTCACGGATGGGTGACGATGAAGGTGACGGTGGTGACGACGATTATGATATGGCTAGGGACGCGCTTTTGGTACCGGAACATTCTCACCAGTCGACAACAACACGATGTCGAACATTTGAACTAATCAGATTTCTTGGCAAACGAATCCAGCTTACAATATTGGGAATCATGAAACAGGGTTTATATTCCTTCCAGAATTACTCATCCTAGTGAAAACAACCGGAGCTGCGTCCGCATTTTTTATTCTTCATTGTTTCTCCCTCAACAAACGCCTCGAATGCTACATAACCTGGGTATTTCGTAAGGAGAATGATAGGTCAGTGTATCAGTGTTACCCAACCAGCTCGGCTATCCAAAAGGCGACGCTACGCGTATTTATGCAAGTGATGGAGCTAAACGAGGAATTCAAAATTCCTTTCTACATCTACGTTCAAAAATCAGAGACGTTATTAGATTTTGCCAAATTACGGAAGTGGAGTGTTGAGCATGTCGGGCGACTAAGTAAAGAAGAACAACTAGCATTCAAATCATAATACAACCATTGGAGATCATTTTTTTCCCTTAAACGTACGTTTCTAAGTAGCTTGGACCAGATCCACTGAGTGTTAAGCGATGATGGAAATCTGGTGAGATTTATTAATTCTCCAAAAACTCGTTCTTTATTGGAAGTCCTTATGAAAGATCCTTAAGGGCGAACTTTATACGACTGACTGCAGAGGAACAAGAAAAGGAATAAAGAAACTGCAACAAAAGAGTGAATTTTTCGCGGGAAAACCGATGGCTCATTGCTTGGAAGAAAATATTCGTCTCAAGGAAAGGTCGTAACCTCTGAACATTGAATCTCCAGTGATTGCGGCTTATGAGAAGATCGATCAGATCCTTATCAAAAGAGAATGGGGTAAATCGCTGGCCGACCTTTATGCAATATCGGTATGAATGGCCAATATTTCCTAAATTTGCTCGACTGATATGAGATTGGTACGCTGATTGTCCACAACCGTCGTTCACTCGACGATGTGAGTTTGGTAATCACAGTTGAGCCCAATGGAGTAGAGCACCATTTGATTCATTTGTGAACAATTGACTCGAATCATTTCTAATCTGAAGGAGGAGCGGAAATGACAGCTCAAATAGACGCGATGTCCGATCGACCTCAGTGTCTTTTCAAGGTTTTTTTCTATCTGATCTCATCACTACATTGTCTAAAGAGTCGCTCAAACCACAAAATGGGAAATAAATTCGGACAAGGTGCGAAGAGGAAACAAGCCTCATATAAAGAATGCATTATTAGCGATGCTTTATCCAATTATGATTGCCGCAAAAGCCAGGATCTGATAAAGGCTTATGAGACACCAACCAAGAGTCTTGGAACTAGAATAGGGTAAGCTTTTTCAATGTAATGACAATTTTAAGCGTTCATCAAGGATACATAGAGAGTTTCTCAAGAGAGATGGTACTTACAGCTAGCTGCTGATACAACGCTACCAAACAAATTGTTATTGATATGTTATCTAGAAGGTTAATACATTAACATTTCAATCTGAACCGAGAAGCTAATAAATACCGCCCATTTCCTCACGAACACAATATTTTGTCTTCTGTTTCGATGAACAAGTCAGTAGACAATAACACAGAGAATCTATAGAATTATTCTTCAACTCACAACGACGCAGAAGCAATACCACAGTGATGCTCTATGCAGAAAATCCAGTAGTAATTGTATTCTTAGTATCTAACACAGCTCTCGGACTAGATAGTATTTTTCCCATTCTCTAGCGAAAGACTAATTTCACGCCTTGCCTGGAAGCTCATGCCGTCGATCTGCAATACCAGTGAGCTTTGTAAAACATTTCTTTTCAAGCAGGAAGGGCAACACGATCGATTTTCGTGAACTACATGTCTCAATTGGCTTACTCAGAGTGCTCATGGTGTTTTCACAAAGATAGTTTTAACGAGCTTCTTGAAGAACCTGGATAAAATCCACCAATGATATGTCGCATCTCGTATTAAGTTCAGCTGCATAGATGAAATCAACATCGAAGATATACAAACGTATTTCCATCACTGACCAACCCGTTCGGAAGGGATCAGCCATTTTCTGACAAGGGTCGTTCGGAAACAGAATCTTGGAGCGCAGCTCAACAAAGATTTATGAAACAGCTACATTGTCAGGAAAATAACAGATTTTCAACTTTTATTGAACTATTTTATCGACTATATGGAAAGATGATATTTCGAAAATAATCGTCCCTTAACAGCTCTAAGAAGAGGAAATAACTATGGTATGAGTTGAAGTAAACGTAGAAAGAGAGCGCATTGATCATTGTAAGGAGTAGATCTGCGCGTACTGATATTTGTGTCGCCGAAAACACGTGTGCATAAAAAATCATACACATGCTCCTGAATGTGTTATTAAAATATCACTAGCTTGAAACAAAATATATATACAGTGAGAATTTGACGTCTTCCTTTTCTTTAGAGTCGCTAAAACGGGTTGCTTATCCACAGTCTTTTGATTGTCAATAACCATGTTCTTTCTAACTTTATCCCCTGTCTCATTCATTTTTAGAGGTAGGACGCGATGTAGAACATAAATACAAGATTGCTGACTCATGAGCAAAACCTGGAACTTGGGGCGGCTTCGGATACGACATTACCCTTTCCAAAAGCTTACCAAGTTTTCTACAGCAACATCAGTGCTCTCGCTCTGCATTTCTCTTGTGATTTTGACTACGACTTTAGCTTGACTGGCTTGTGTCGATTCGATTTGAGTTCCTGGATCGATTCCATTAACCTGTGATTAATAGAAGCTAACGAGTAGCTTAAGAGGAAAGCACAGCGAGAGCCTCAGTGGAATAGTTGAAAACACTGAGCGCTCGAAAAGGTAATAGCGGATTCAGGGGCCACTTATTTCGACAACTTTGCTGGTATTTTGATGAATTTTTGACGGTCAATGTGAAAAAATGATTTTGACCGATACTCAAAACTTTGCATTGGCCGGGAATCGAACCCGGGTCGCCCGCGTGGCAGGCGAGCATTCTACCACTGAACCACCAATGCTTACGGAGGGATGCCGAGCATTGTGAAGAGGATTTCAGGAACTCTCCGTTGACCAGATAAATAAATAGTTCTCGGTAGTCTTATGAATTGCAGTGAACATTATATGATCGTTGTTCTAACCTTCATTGATCACGAACTCATTCGAAAGCGTCGAGATCACTTTTTCTCTAATCAGTTAACGCAGGCGTGGATCTTTCTGATTATAAGAGGACAAATGAAAACCGATCACATTCGCTGAAGAAGAAGTTTCCATAGGATTGTTAGTGATCATTGGAAAGCTTAGATTTCTGGCTACAACGCCATATAGTCGATTTTTTTACACACCTTCCTATGACGCTATAAAATCCGAAATAAAATCATGTTACACAAAATCACGTTTTTTTTCCCTATCTCGCTTATATCTCGCTAAACGAAATTCCTTTCTTAGAGTGCTAGTGATCATTCGATAGCACAAGTTTCGAAGGACTCAAGAATTGGTTTGCTTCTTGGGAGAGTCTTTTTGATAGCGGTGTAGGAGAAAGGAAACATTTGCGCTTTTTACCTCGTCGGACAGAGCTTTTCTGTGGACTATAAGTATTCATTCGATAGCGTGATGTTTGCTGATTCCAACGCTGTGCTCATTTTCTGGAAGGACCGTTACTTTGCAGCGCAGCAGGGAGATATGCCATCCGCCAAAGCGCGAATCCATCGATGGTCGTGTTTAAAAGGCCACTTTAGCCCTAGCCCCCGCCCCCCCCCCCGCCCCCCCCCCCCCCTCGCCCCTCCTACCACCCCAGGGAACAGCCAAGCGTATGTGAATCACTCTTATTTTCTATGTTGCATTGCAGACTTACAGTCTTTCCATAAAATAAGCACAACGTTGGAATCAGAAACGATTACGATTTCGAATGGTTCCTATTAGTCTAGAGGAAAAGCTCTATCTGGCGAGAAATACGCACGTCTGCAATGCAAGGAATCTCCTGTAGCAAACGTCATAGAAAGGCTTCTTCGAAAACCGGCGACGTGGGGTTGTAGTCTCAAGTCTCAGCTTTCGAATGGTTACTAGCACTCCTATGAAAAGTTCCTCTGCAGCGGATGAGGTCGGTTTTTCATTTGTCTCCTTATAATCAGAAAGAACCGGAGGTGTCTACATATATGATACATAAGGCACATGTGATAAAAAAACCAACCGCCACTTTCATTGGACAACTACGACAAAATTTTTTCAATGATTACTTACTGTTCCATTTGGTGAGGAACATGACAACGTCGCACTCTTTCACCAAGTTCTGCACCAATTCGCCATAGTAGTGGGCGCAGTTATTCATCTAGGCCAAGGGTGACAGGTACATGAGCTTCTCCGCTCGAACAATCCTGAAGCCGACGAGATTTGCTTTACTTGCAGTAAGGTGTCCAGTAGCGCTTGAGATGGAGTGGTTAGAGGCGCTCTACGTCGACACTCGATGTTCAGTGGTTCGGTCTCGCACCCAAGTCTCACCAGGTTTCCATTATCTCCACGGCTGGCGAATTGATAGCAGACCTGTACGGGAGAATACCAGTATTGACTTGATACATCAGTAGGTCAACGCCAGCCATAGTAGAAGCTAGGTATGCATTCATTCACTACGGACGAAGCTAAAAAGTGAAGACGACTTCATGGCGCACCCAAGCCAAAGACAACTATATCAAGCCTAAGGAAGGAGCGAAAATAATTAAACAATAAGTCAATCTGATAAAAACATAAATCATGAAGTGCTCTTGCCATAGAGGGAAATTTACATACTACGCGTGAGCCAGATCGATAGAGATTGCTGTTCTTCGGGTGAAGCGCCACGCAAAACTTTTTTATTCTTGGTGCAGAAATATGGGTAATTAGGTCTTTTTCTAAACAATACATAAGCGTAACATAAAAGTGTTACTATTGCATTTTGTAAATGAGAGAGCGCATGTAGTGCAATGGTTAGAGGTGCGATCGACCAATTGATGGTCTATGGCTTGGTGCCATTCCCGTGGTTCACCAAGCCTTCCATACCCCCTGACAGGCGAGTTGTGAATTGGTACCAGACTTGTCTGGGAGGATGTAGCACTGACTAGATACATTAGTAGGCCTTCTAGACGAGAACAATGTTTATTGAAGTCAAATACATGGCGCATCTGTTGGAAATTGATCAGAGAGACATCAATCAAACCTCAGAGTTTTTGATGTTTAGTACTCCGATAATAATATAACATGTTTGAGCCGTTAAGGTCTAAGTGCTAGACAGGCGCCTGTTTCCTTCTACCTGGACTCTCCAGTAACAAAGTGCCTCGGTTCAGCCGATCGCTTAGGCTACACTCCTCTATGAAGGAATCGACACTGAGCAAACGGATCACCGCAAGTCAGGTGATAGAAGCCGTGATACTGCGGAGGTTTATAGCCGAGCTTGTGGCTGTGGGTAGCTTTCTATGCTTCTATCAAATTTATCATGTAAACATCTACAAAAGTTGTATGCTCATTCTTCTCGAAATTCCACACCTACCATAGTGGAAAGAAAAAGACAAAACAGGACACCTTTTTTCAATTTGTAATTACCGATATCAATAATCATAGAATGATGTCATTCACACCGTATGCACTATTCAATTGATACCATCCCAATGGCGCCGAGATATTGGCAAAACTCGGAATCTCATGTGGATTTCAAAACTCTGCCATGGGAAGAAAAGAACTGACAGCAATCAAGGGTTCGATATAATGCCCTAGTTAAGCCATTCAAGAGGTCTGATATGGCATGTCAGTGGTATACGTACGCTTCAGTGTTCTCGCACGCCTCATCAGAGCCATGCCTATGACTCCTAATAATCTTAGTAATCACCGCCGATAATGTATCACTCTACGTCAAGTGAACAGATCACTTGACGTTGCATTCTTACACAAGGATTGATTGTCTATAGCATGGCTCACGGTTGTGACGGAGCGTATGTAACGATACTTTCCAGTGGACTGTTTTGAGACCTGTGATAGAATGTTTAGTAACTAGTAATTAACACTGAGAACAGTGTGATACCAGATCATTTTGGGCCATGTCAGAGCAAAATGCTTTCAATAACTTCTATTCTGACTAAACACTTCGATATCAGGGCTTTACACTTTCATCTATGCTGTTGATTCCATTTTGCATCCCTTCATTCTTGATCACAATAAGCTATAACTGTACTCACAAAACATTCTCTGATAATCTAAGTAACATACTTTAAGCTTTCCACGAAGTCTGTTAAGGCACTTAAATAGTGCGAGTCACGTGCTTCGGCCCTACACCCTCATCAGTCGCACAATGCCTCTCGGTTCCTTGCGGAGAGATATCTCCTACATAGAGGAACCGACGCAGAATATCTACACTAAACGTACGGTGAAAGAATCTCCGTGGCCTTCTTCCAATGCGACAGATTGTCGATTGCATGGCGTATAGCTATTAAGCATGTGTAACCACACCTTCCAATCAACTATTTTGAGACCTCGCTCAAAAACAGCATAATGTGATAACATATTTTCAGCCTTCCATGAGGTCTGTTATAGCACTTACATAGTGAGACACGTGATTCGGCCTTACAGCTTCATTAGTTGCACGGTGCCTTCCGGTTCCCTTACGGGGAGATATCTCCACACAGAGGAACCGACGCAGAATTATTCACAGTGAACGCACGGTAAAAGAATCTCCGTGGCCTTCTTTCAGACTGATTGAATGTCGATCGCATGGCTTATTGCTGCTACAGAGCATATGTAAAAGTACCTTCCAATCGAGTACTTGAGACCTCGCTCAGAAACAATGTAATATAATAACATGTTTTGAGTCATCCATGAGGTCTGTTATGGCACTCATATAATGCAAGACACGTGTTTCGGTCTTACAGCCTAATCGGTTGGACGGTGCCTTTCGAGGTCTCGAAATAGTCTATTGAAAGGTTTTGCTACAAAAGCCCTGTAACAGCCATAAGCCATGCAATCAACAAACAGTCATTTTGAAGGAACGCCACGGTGATCCTTTCACCGTACGCTGAGTGCAGTCAGTGCGACGTCGATTCCTTCATATAGGAGATATGTCCTCGAAGAACTGACTAAACCGAAAGGCAGCGCGCAACTGATAAGTAAGGACCAAACAGGTGTCTTGCTGCTCAAATTATGTTACCACAGTACGTTGTCTTGAGCAACGTCTCAAAATGTCGATTGAAAGGCACTGTTACATAATTTCTGATACCTTAAAATTCCAGAAGCACAAGTAAGAACCTCAGGACAATCATTTACTAATCAAGTACGAATATACACGTGGTGATGAATTGTAGATGAAACTTCAAGGACCAGATCAAAGAATCCTAAACATTTGCTATTGCTCCTTTCATGTCTGACTAGAGCCTTTTCATCAGAAACACATCATATAATGAATTGCAATGACTACACAATAAACAACAAAATAAGCAAAGACTAACAAAGACGAGCAGCCTCATACTCTCTCGAACCCGATATAACTAATGGAAAAATCATAGAAAACAATCAAACTCCTTAGCTATTAAAAATGTTGAACTGTGGAAGTTGAAACTGTTCAAAATACAAAAATATCAATCACAAATGTAGTTTGACCTGAGCACTTATGTCACCATGTAAGCACGTAGAGAAGAATCACATCCATGCAAAGCCACAACCATAGAAGGTCTCATCACAAAATTATAGATGGGGTTGAGACACCAAGAAATCAAACTTGCATTGTGTGAAGTCGTTTAACCCTTTAAGGAGCGTGAACCCACGGCCTCTGTGTCTCCAAATGACATCGCTGGACAGTCTGCTCCAGCTCCTCGCATCTCTAGTCCCAGCGAGCCATTGTTAGATGCACCACGTCGAGATTAGAGATGCAGAGGAAGTGGAGAAGACTGTCTACAGTTGCCAGTTAGAGGTGCAGAGGCCGTGGGTCCACAGTCCCTAAAGGGTAAAACCGCGATGAGTTGAATGTAATCTAAAAAGGATATGTACACCAACAAATAGCGTAAGCTCAACAAACAAAAGCGAGTCGCACGATTACTGATGACCTATCTCCTTCGTGTTCTTCGCGAATAGCGTAATCGTTCAAGACACTCCAGTTTTAGGCTGGCGTTCAATATAGCCATGCAAATTATTTATATGGTCGATAAAGTAGCCGAGCATTTTTGATTGTATTAATCTCTTCGGTAAGCCGCCTTTAAGGTCAGTTCGCATAATCCATTCCAGATACGAATTCCCAGTTGCGGCATCATTTCCTGCACGTATGCAGCTTGGACCATTCACACCTCTGCAATGAAAAGGTTTGACAATGAAAAAAAAATATCAATGAAGGACTTTGTTTATGACACGATTCTCTTGAATCGAGGCATTTATTGCTTGAATATAGGACAAACACCTCCCGCAGTTGATCAATCCTGAGAAAATGGGCCAAGCATTCGACTTCATCAAGCGTCGTTTGAGGTGACCGAATGCATCTATGGCTTTGCAATGAGTCACAATGGCCTCGCGTTGTAACCAGTCAGCGCTGCTGTCTTCCCAGGCAAGTCTAAACTGATTCGCCGACCCCGAGAAATGGAAGGTTTGGAGATCTTTGAACGAGGAATCGAACCCTCGACTTCGTTTTGTCATACAGCAGCTCCAATCACTGCGTCACACACATCTGATCTCTCAGTAGTGTATGGAATTGCTAGCCTAAATCAACATTCAAGGAGAGTGCTTCACAAGTTTGTCGTCTGCCCGTAAGATTTCAGTGAAGGACAGTTTGCAATGTTCAAAGGCATGCATGTGTGCAGTTGGGGAGCGCAATGATTCCCAAAAGAGACACCTATAGTATCCCGAACCTAGGTCGATTCGGTGAGCAGAACATCCCGAAGCTATTTCACTGACAATGCTCAAGTGAAATGATACGCATCTCTGACCTTCTCGGGAGCACGTGTTTTGTTTTAACACGATTATTTGGAGGCCTCTTCCGCCACACATGGGTATCCATGAGATGCTTGAAAAAAGGGGACTCCATTACTGTACTCGGCTCTTGAAAAACCTCTTAGTGCGCAGTAGCACCAAAGAGAAAATGACATTTCACTTTCAGCATGGATTTAGCCTCATTTCCTCCTTGTGCTAGGCTTTTCCTGAACTGTGTAGTTATTCGATAGCTTGAGAAACGATGACTTTGATGAGAGGCTTGATTCTCCGAAAGGCCTCCGTTGTGCGCTGTAGGAACGAAGAGAAGTTTGAGAAGTTTACACTTCGTTCTCAAGGTGTAAATGCTCATGGACGTTGTATATTACGAAAAACATGGAACATTGGAGCGACAAGAAAATCCTAAAATTTTTCTTAAAACGGAAAAAAGATACTAAATAACGTGAATTACGCTGCACGCAGCAATCAACTCTGCCTCCCTAAAGGGTTTGATACAGCTCCCTGAATATCATTCACAACCTAAATACATTTGAAAGACTGATTTAAACCAGTCTCCATACACTGGTAGCCATTTCTTTATCGACCATTGGTACTTTGTTATAACACTGAAACTCGCAAAAAGGTCAACAAATAGAAAATTTAGAATTAAATGAATAGAAGAAGCAAAAACCTGATGATTTTCTTGTTAGGATCTGCTGGAATCGGAGGATAATCGACGGATACAAATACACCATGGTACACTTGAATAGCAGAGTCATAGTACATTCGACGTATATCAACAAAATCGCTGAAGAAAAGCGTATAGCGTAAAACTGTGCACTTCTTAGAGTCCCGGAATTCTGTAAAGTATTGTTAAAATCAGTACCAACCGTGATCCAACATATCCTTTCAAAGAAGGCGCACTTCTTGAGTAGTACAATTCCGTATCCTGATCCACCTTTGCAAGCACCTAAAATTGAAGATTAAAGCTTTCATAATTACTGGTCTGGTCTATGATACTTGTACACCTAACCCTCCCATCCAAGAGCTGTTTGTTCCATTGAGCCACATCATTCCATGCGGCATTGAATAATGTCTTTGGTGAGCACGAGAACTCCGAACGTATATAGTACGACGAGTCTGGTGATTGTGATACCTAAACCAGTAAACGTGAAATGCAAGTGAATGCTGCAAATTGTAATAGAAGTTTTGATGGGGTCGATGGCCGAGTGGCTAGTGGTGCTCAGTGCAGAGTCGATCTTCCCCCCCTCAACTACACCCAGCACTATCCGGTAATCAATGACTAACCCCTTACGAAATGCCCCAGCCGGCTTTTTCTCGCCCTTACAGCGTGGATGGGCTCAACCAGTATTCTATGACGTTCATGACTAAAAAAAATTCTCTATGAACCAATGAACGAGAGGAGACGAATTGAATGATAGAAGTACTATGACCCGCAAAGTAAAAAAAATATGAAAAACCGTGACATCAGTCAAACCAAAGTAAAATCTGAATAGAAAATGTAAACTGCCTCGCCAACTGCCCTTTCCTTAAAGTTCCTACGAGGTTGGGTGGCCTATGTTCGGCGATTTCACCCTCATCAAGCCGTTTAAATGCTTATATGAGAAAAGTCACCAATAAACACCGATCTTGTCAACAGAAGTAAGTAAAATTGTATATTCAATATATCATAACATTCGTCTTCGAGTGTTTTCTCAAGACCACAGCTCAAAATTCAATAATTCGACATGCGTGGCTCAAAAATGATTGCAAGGTATATTAAAATTGTGTAATTTTGGTATCGTTCAGTTGCGTATATCCTCCCAAACATTCTTGTGTACAACCTGCCTATACTTTCTCAAATGTGGACCAGTGTTGACAACAAATGTGCTTGCTACTCACGCACGAATGGCCACGTAGGGGAAAATACCAGTGAAGCAGCGCGCAAGGTTAATGGAGCTTTCTGTGGACGGCCCGAGCGCAAATGATCCTCCAGACTGTTCTGTCCAGCTTTAAACTTCTTGAACCGCTTCCTAGCCGTCCCTCTGCAACCATATCATCGCCTCAAAATCCATTAATCTTGTACGTCGCTTCACTTGCTTAGCACTACGCGATATTCGTGCATGAGTTTGTTCCCACGACAGCTCCATCCTAGAGAAAGTACGGGCAAGTTGTACAACAAAATGCTCGCAAGAAAATGCGCATTTTTGTGCAGGAATCACGCAATTTAAATACTTCTGATTACTAAATTGGGTGTTTATTGCAATCATGCCAAAACTTGTGAAACGACCTAACTATTCACAATGCCATGTGATCCACTGTTTTTAAAACCTCGTGATAAACATTCAAAATTGAATCCAAAAAAAAAAAATGTGGGGCGAGGGTTACTGACGAGGAGGCCGAAACCTCCGAAACACCGGTGTTGGCCCTGGCGTACCAATATCGTTTAGGCTAAAAATATTTTTTTTTGGATTTAATTTTGAATGTTTATCACGAGGTTTCAAAAACAGTCGATCACATGGATTAATTTTGGTCTACCAGCCGAAATCCATCGACCGGTGATGGACCAGTGTCATTGTACACTATGCCATCACCACATACGCCTCCCTCCTTGCTTCAATACAGAGCTTAATGTGGGGCGGGAGTCACTGACGAGGAGGCCGAAACCTCCGAAACACCGGTGTATGGCCCTGGCGTATCAACCTCGTCTAGGCTAGAAGCATTCTTTTTTTTTTTGTATTCACAATGCGTGACAACCGATGACCCTCTTCTATATAAGTTCAGCGGCTCTAAAGGAAAAGTTGCCGAGACATTAGCCATCGACTTCAAAAGAATATAATGATCTCAGAGAAAACAGAAAATTTATGAAATAGATCGAAAGCGATGCAATACATACCATCGGACCATCAGCCCTTAGAACTTTCCATTCACCGAGGCGTGCTTGACGTAGTTCCGAATCGACTTTTTCCGAAGCAGCTCGTATTGCCTGATAGTATAAATATCACTCGAAAAGCAAAACATAGAATCTATATGTCAGTGAATAACAACCGAAGAGATATCAAATAAATAGCTAGCCTTTTCAAATGATTCTTTCATCTCCCCGCTAATGAAGCCAATATCCAATGTTGGAGGTCCGTATCCATGTCGACGTCGGCTTTCATCCTCTATAAAATAAAGTTATTATTGTCATTTTGACAAGTATTTGAAAATTGGGTACAAATCCGTCGAATCGGACCAATCATTCTACTCCTTAGGAACAGAACCTTTGCCGCTATTTTGAAACTTTTAGTAGCCATTCAACAGTTAGGATCTCGGAAATTAGATACTCTACTTGATTTGCAAGAAAAGATCTTCTTAATGAGCTGTAGGAGCAAAAAAATTCAGTTTCACACTCAGTGCACACCATCGCGCACCTTTCGAATCGCGCTGTGAGCAAAGATCTCAAAGCCCGGCTAGTGGCCATAAGTTCTGTTACTTCTTCCACTCTACGAAGGCCTCTTTAGAAGCCAAACTTAGCATCACAATCGTCAAAACTTATCATTAAATTGACTGGCTGAAATTTGCTGAGAAATCTTCCATAAACCACAGCCGAGCAAAACTGCGTCGAGAGTGAAACATGATCATTTTCGCTGCTGCAAAGCATTCAAAAAGCAATTTCAAAAATTAGGCCAGACTATAAGGATGTCTAAGGCTTTCCCGTGGGTCGCCCTCTTCATCACTGGCCCATGTCCCACATTAAACCTTACTTTATTGCAGGGATGGGAAGACGTTGTTTATGGTGATGACACATGTTGTTGTGTTATCACCATTATTTTAATCAATGGATTACAGCTGGTACTGAATATAAAGCAATCCCTCTCATCGACTGTTTCTTAAACATCACTATAAACATTTAATATGGTCTGTGAGAATGTTTAACGACGTTGCTACATCAAATCTTTACGTACGTTTCGGAGGTGCCACCCCCATAAACCCTAACGAACGGCAATTGATCGAATGCTTAGCGCGATTCGCGAGGTTTTCGTTATTTGAACACGGTCTTTTCTCCGTTTTGATAATAAAAAAACTCTAGATTTTACCTTTTATTCTTCTACTACATGAATTTTTCTACAAGATGATATGCTATTCGTATTGCATAACTCTCGTGTAAAAAGAAAACTTCGAGTGCGAAAGGTAATTCTCTTTTTGCTCTCACAGCGTTCCATGATACCTTTTCAAAAAATACAGCATCGAAATTCGAGATTTGGACCATCGAATGCTAATGAGAATTTCGCGGAGAGCCAGATACAAACTCAAGCCGAGCAAATAAATCAAACTGAGTGCGAAACATAATTGTATTTTCGCTACTACAACGTAATAAAAAGGCTTTTCTAAAAAATCAAACATATTGTTGAGAGCTGCAGAGATTTGAGCTTTCGTATGATTATTGAGTTTCGGGTCTGAAGTTTTATCCAAAGAGAAAGGCCTTCAAACATTCGTGTACCTCAGCTGGTACACGTCGCCCGTCAGGAGTCAATCGCCTATAGTTTAAGATTCAGAATGGGCCGTGGGCCACAGATAAAGAAGGCGACAGCTCAGAAACGTACGTATGGCTCCAACGTAACAAGCTCGGTAGAACTTCGAACATTCTCACAGACTATATTGCATATTTTTAGCGAGGTTTTAGAAACAATCGATGAGGTGGATTCTTTATGAGCACAAAATTGAAATCGCCGAAATTGCAGTTATCGGATGATTGCTGAAAGTCTAGGAAAAAGCGTAAAAGGCCTTGCTCTCGAAGGGTTAAAAAGTGAATTGAGATAAAGGACACGATTGAAAGGGGATACTGACCAGAGGAAAACTCGACAGCAGTACGAAATTCATCGTCCGACATGTAACGTCTCGATGCAGCACCATTACGTCTACGTGGCTCTCTCAAAGAGTCGCTACGCACAGTAAAGCCATCTTCTTGATTTGTTAGCAAGTTATGCTCGTCTTAAAAGATTCTACAATGTATTGTGTCTCCAAAAACTAAGGATCTAGAGGAATTGGACTTGAACGACTCAAAAAAGTCACAAAACTCACATCGCCGTTCACCTGGCAGCACTTTGAATGGCACCAACCACAGCTCAAACCATGCAATTGAAAACGAGGCTAACACTAACAGATACTGTGGTAGACCACCTTGTTTATGTGAAAAGAAGAACAAAATCTAAAGAGAAACATTAGTTGTATTCGGTTATGAGGGTCGATGCAAAACGGGCCTCATTCGCTTATAAGGAATTTTCCATAGGAGTGTTAGTAACCATTCGAAAGCTGAGACTTCAGGCTACAGTCCGACGTCGTCGGTTTTGAAAACACCCATTTATGACATTGTCAAATCCACATAAAACGATGTCTCAGTCGCACATATTTCTCGTCGGACAGAGCTCTTTCTTTGTACTACTAGAATCATTTGATAGCGCAATCGTTGGTGAATCTAACGCTGTGCTTAGATCTCGAAAGAACCGTTTCTCTGCGACGAAGCAGGCAAAATGAGTTGAATTTGCACGTGTCACTAAGGGGTCTTTGGCCAATTCACGTGTCGCTAAGTAACGCGGCTACGTCCGTTAACGCGATGTCGTAAGACCGGTCTAAGATCAATTGATCATCGCGTCAACGCATGTGTCGCCCTACCCCAGCAGCACGTGAATGGGCCAAAGACCAGCTTGATCTCACATGCGAATTCAACTTATTTTACCTGCTGCGTTGCGGAGGAGCAGTCTTCTTTCCTTCAGGGAAATCTCATGATAGGATCGTCAGGAGCACAGCATTGGAATTAGCAAACATTACGCTATCGATTCATTAATGATAGTCCAAAGAAAGAGCTCTATCAGGCGAGGAATATGCGCTCTGTAACGCAAGGAATCTTCTTCTAACACCATCAGAAAAGGCTTTTCCGAAAACGGCGACGTGGGGCTGTAGACTGAAGTCTCAGCCTTCGAATGGTTACTGACGCTTCTATGAAAAGTTGCTATCGAACGAATGAGGTTGGTTTTTCATTTGTCCCTCATGACCAGCTAGAACCGAAACACCTTGATTACTTCATTGTCATTGCGCCAAGGACCTAGAGAATGATAAAATGGAATAGACCTTTATCACTATATATATCGTTGAGAGCGAAGTGGTTACGGCAACGGGTAGCCAATGCCGACGACAAACACTGCGTAGAAGAGAATAAGTGCAATCTTAACTAAGTAAAAAAAGAGATCTATCAAGGAAACAAAGGACACCTCAAGCTTGGGAAAACGAACCATTCGTAGTACAGCACAGAGAACTATGTCAAATAGTGAGATGCTCATGAAATGGGCATCGAATATGTTGATCTCTTGAAGGAAAACTTTTCGCCAGTCATCTCCTTTGGTCACCTAAAAATCAAGAAAACAAGTAAACAATGGACCTGGGCACCCTAAAACTATAGAAGTCTCACCGTGCACAGCAGCCAAAGTAGTGTAGTTAGTGTGGCATCGAAAATAGATATAATTATGAAGCGACGTCGAGCCTTACTAAGGACTGGCGACTCCGAGCCAAGCAACGGAGATCGCCCACTCATCGTTGTGCTATGCAGAAGTAGCCGCTTTCGTCTTGGTACATTCGGTTCACTGGAATTTGAAGGATACAAAGTTTAATAAAGATATACAACTGAAACAACGTGTTTGAACATTGGGCGGTTTTGTACAAGGAGACGTAGTAAAACCGCATTCAAGATGGGCATACCACTGATTTGATCTCTAGATAATCACAAAGCCCTTGGGTTTCATGGCTCTTGGCTAAGATTGAGGAAGAGAGGGTGGAGGAAAAGGGTGGGAGAGCGAGGACGAGGGGCAGGGTGAGAAGAGGGATTAGGATGGGGAGGATGGGCGACGAGGGAGAGAAAGGGGAGGAAGGCGAAGAAGTAGAAGGGAGTACTGCTCAGAAAAGTCTCGGTATCACTAGAGGAATTGGTATTGATTTATCAACCTTATAACTAAGTAGACCCTATTGCACACCCTAGACTTGGGCCAAAGTCATGGATGACATTCGCTTGTTCATTAGTATGTAGATATAAATGAGAATTTCGGCAAGTTGCGGTGACCCAGATCGAGCTTGTAAAAGACTCAAGCAATTCCCAAAACCGATCACCGCATGATTCCGGCATTTGCATGATTGCGTACTTCTTGACAAGCGGACAAGGGGATATAAAAATACATATCCTTCGATTCGAGTGTTTTCTTAACACCACAGCTCAAATTTCAATATGCCTGATAGTCATTTTTTGAGCCACGCATGTCAGTGGTATGTCAAGTAGGGCTGACTTATAGAGCTCGATACATGTGTTTCGATCTTGAGATTAGCAATAGACGAGAAAGGCTAGCTGCCCGACTGACGAGATCGCAAGATCGAAACACTTGTAACGAGCTCTATAAGTCAGCCTTCCTTGACAGACCACTGACTTGCGTGGCTCAAAAAATGATCATCAGGCATATTAACATTACAGTCTATTCGGTACAATAAAGGGCAACAATGGTGGCTGATGTTTCGTCGGAGGTTTCGCCCAGTTCAGAGTCTGGAAGAGTTAAATTAGCCCGCAATCTACTCAGCCAGACACGCTCTCATACCCTAAACCTCTAAGGATCAGCGTTGTAGGCTGGCGGTGTCGAGCCGTCGTCTTCCCACGAGACGCAACGTCGCCATTATCTGTGCATGCATAACTGCCTCTTCGCGCCTGCTTTCCCACGAGACGTGAAGCCGCCGTTACAGTGGCCGATTGAGATTTGACGCCGCGTGGCACGGTACGAAACGTATCGCTTGATCATTAACGGGTTAATAGAAGCTGTTTTCGGTGTGATTTAACATCCATGCACTAAGTCCTATCTGTTTTGATTGCGAAAGTGTCCGCCTGAGCAGAGCTCTGCCTGGCTCTTGTAGGTCGTTCCAAAGAAAGCGAAGCCACCGAAACGCCAGTCTATTTGCACTCTGAGGAAGCAAGCCTAGAAGAAAACTTATATCTGAATATGCTTATACAGCTCAAGCAACGCTGTTTGGCATGTTACCCACTCTCCCTCCAACCTCGCGCTACCATTCACTGATAGTTTCTCATTGGTTTCGCCAAAATTACAAGATTGATTTGATGATTTATTCGGCTAGGGAGGTTCTAACGTCTTCGTCTTCTTTAAAAGCCAAGATTCAAATCGATTGTCCACAATCGTTCGTCTTCACTCGAATCGATGGCTTTGAAGAACGCGAAGGCGTCGAAACGATAGCCGAATTGGTCTTCAATCGACCTCGTGGCATTAGCTGAATCATAAAAGAAACCAATCTATACTAACTTCGTACCTCTTGAATGACTCTGAATCAAGTCTGAATCAAGCACAACAACTTTACTCTGGAACATATCCACTTGATAACGTATGGTGGTCCCAACGAGGCGAGCTATCGGACTTCATGAGAATCGCGCAGTCCTATGAAATTAACCCTTTTGAGGCCATGAACTCAACCCTCTGCGTCTAACAAAGGAACGTGTTGCGTTAACGATGGCGTCTAACCCCAGCGAGCCATTGTTAGCCGAGGGTTAGCGACGCAAATGATTGGGTCCATGGTCCAAAAAGGGTTAACAAGGTACCACACCATCAATTGAAACGTTCTGCTCTCGAAAAGGAACCTGACATGAGAAGGACCGAAGATGCACCTATCCGGATTCCTGCCTATGCTATGTAAAAGGGTTGTAAACACGACGTGGACTACATGGCTGAAAGCGCTTAAGTTAACTGATGCAGAAAGGATCCTAAGATACCCAACAATGTGGAGTACTGTGCAAAAACATTTGCGTCAGCCGGGATTCGAACCCAGATCTCTTTCTTTACGGGAGCATATGCTAACGGTTGCACCACCGCTCCGCTACCGAAAAGAGTGAGATCTGGGTTCGAATCCCGGCTGACGCAAATGTTTTTGTACAACACTCCACATTATTGGGTATATTGTAACATCATACCACCGCAAGTGGCGGTCAGATAAGAAGAATTCTGATCCTAAGATATTCTTTTTCAGCTGGTATCTTCAGGGAGTTACTACGAGAACACTACCGTAAAAAAAGTTCACAACAGATACTATAAATACTAGAATACATTACTATGAGTACTAGGTCGTTCCAAAAATTTTGGCAGCAGAGAAAAACACCATACTCAATAATGTGGAGTGCTATGCAAAAACATTTGCGTCAGCCGGGATTCGAACCCAGATCTCAGTCTTTCCGGGAGCGTATGCTAACCGTTGCACCATCGACGCTAGTTATCGTAGTACTTACTGAAGCATTCTCTTGGGTCGTTCCATGAATTTTGGCACTAGGGCAATGGGCACCAAATTTATTGATCAGAACTTTTCAAAACTGTATGATTTTGATATCGTTCAATTGCGAGTATTTTTGCGAACATTTTGGTATACAACTTGCCTATACTCGCTCTAAGATGGAGCTGTCTTGGGAGCAAATTCGCTCGCTACTCATGCACGAATGGCGAGTAGGGGAAAATGCTAGTGAAGCGGGGCGCAAGATTATTGGAGCTTGAATAGATGACAATATTACAGAAAGGACGGCTAGGAAGTGGTTGGCGAAGTTCAAAGCTGGAGAAGAAAACAGTCTGGAGGATCAGTCGCGTTCGGGCCGTCCACAGGAAGCTTCTAGTGAATCTTGCGCGCCGCTTCACTAGCATTTTCCCCTACTCGCCATTCGTGCATGGGTAGCATGGGAATTTGCTCCCAAGACACCTCCATCATAAAGCGAGTATAGGCAAATTAGATACCAAAATGTTCGCAAGAATACGAGCAATTGAACGATACCAAAATCATACAGTTTTAGAAACTTCTGATCAATAAATTTGGTCCTTATTGCCCTGGTGCCAAAACTTATGGAACGATCTAGGAGAATGCTTTAGTGAGTACTATGATGACTAGCGTCGGTGTTTGCAACGGTTAGCATACGCTCCCGGAAAGAGTGAGATCTTGATTTGAATCCCGGGTGACGCAACGTTTTTGCACAGCACTCCACATTATTGGGCATATTATAAGACGATGACAGCGCAAGAAACGGTCAAGTAAACGTATTGCGTATGATAAAAGAGTAGATAAGAGATAAAGCTCGGCGTAGATCAATCCCTGAGGGATGCGTCATGCATTCGTCTTCAACTTTGAACTTCGTTTGAGGTGATTGAATGCATATCTGGCCTTTGCAATGACTCTCGGTGGCCTCTCGCTGCACCGAGTCAGTGCTGCTTATCCTCCCAGACAAGTCTGAGACCAGTCTGGCATCGATTCACCGGCCCCGGAGAGATGGATGGCTTGGTTAGCCATGAGCGCGAAATCGAACCACCGACCTCGTGTGCGACGCAGAGTACCTCTAACCATTGCGCCAGGTGCGCTCGTAATACTATAACACTACAGAAAAATATTCTGAAAATGCTACAACTTCTCTAATGAATCGCCATAAATGCTATGGTACTGCAATAAGTCGACAAAATACTAAACTGCCAACTAAAGAGCCAAGTTTCCCTACTTGAATTGATAATTAGTTCAAAAAATGTTGTGATAAACGCCATAAATACTAAAGCAAATTATTACAAAAACTACAGTACCATGGTAGATCTCAAAGTATCAAAATACTGTAGAATACATCCTATTGAATACAATAAATGCTACAGAAAAAAAACTGAAAATACCACAATATTTTGATAAATTCACAAATATACATTACTTTTATAAAAAAATGGCATTATAGCGCCCATAAATCTCTATTATTACTACAAATGTTTTAAACAAAATTACGCAAAGAATCTATCAGACATAAAGAAATATGAGAGAATAATAAAAAGAAGGCTCTGGTGCTGGTGGAGAGTTGTACTCCCACCAATCTTCAAAGCCTTAGGCTTAGGCTTGGGCCCCCAGACCCGAAGTCTAAGCCTGAGCCAAGTTTAGAGAATTGTAGGGACTAAAACCCTTCACTAGCGTCAGGACCTTTTTGTTTGTTCCAGTGAATGAAAGGACGTAAAGGACGCCAACCACTACCACCACCACCCCAGCGCCAAATCCATGTTTATTCAGGGCGGACGGGGGACAGACAATACAAGCAGTCGGGGAACTCATTGGTCAATAAGAAGACTCAGGTCGTACCTAGACGGAGTTTCTCTTTAGTAGAGATCTGTCAACGAAAAATAGATCGTTTAGGGGCACCGTCGTGTACTTGTAAGCTACCCATTTAAGACCTATTTCCTCCCCATTCTTCGATTTATCTAGGCCAAAAGAAGTAAATTACTATAAAGCAATAAAATGCCGCGCTAACTGATCTATGAGAATTCTATCTTTGAGGGTTAACTAACCCTATAAGTGCTAGATGCTGTACGTGTAATAATGGAGATAGCGCAGTGGTTAGTGACGCAGGGTATCAGGAAGTTTTGTTGAAAATTTTCAATATCGCTTAACGTTGTTGAATATATACATATATATACATATATATATATATATATTTCTAACATTATACCACTGTTAAAGCGATTAAATTCAAAGAATTTCATTAATTAAGCAATTAATATATGAGAGGAGCCGTGGCCGAGTGGATGTGATGCTCGTCGAGGAGCGAGTGGAGCCAAGCTCCACCCCCCTTCCTTCCGCAACTCTCTCCGGAAGTCAAAAAACGACACCTGAACGCTATATTCAGCTATCCTCGAGATTACAAGGAGACTCACTCAACCGATATTCTACGACGTTCAAGAAGAAGACGATCAAACGATTTGAATGCTAGGCGTGCCGAGACCGCAAGGTGAAAAAAAAGCGCTGTGAGGTTGAATCAATAAAGTAAAAGTGTCAATTAACATATATATATGGGAGCAGAATAGCGTAGTGTCAGTGATACGGTGACAGGAAACAAGGTGATGAGCAAGGGGCTGGTTCGACCTCTACCCCAGCAATCTCTTGCAATCAACGATCGTCTTAGGCACCTTGGCTCGGCTACCTTTAAACTTCCACGAGAATCGTCTCGACCAGGATTTTACAAAATGCATCGAAAAGACGGGACCCCCAAGCACCAGTTGAAAGAACTCTTTAAAAACACATTCAGGAATGTCAAGGGGTATACAAATTTTTGGGCGCGGGCGGGAGTTGAACCTGCGTTTCACACACTTCAACGGCACGTACCACTACACCACCGAGACCATCGCTTCACTACCACTTTTTCTTCGATATGAACTATCGTAGCTATCAATCACCAATGTTCGACGGGTCTGGTCTGGTAGGCACTTACCGCCATTAAACCCAGTTAAACATAAAAATGGAGTATAAATCAAAACTTTAGAGGAAATTATCGGTGAATTCACCTCATTGAAAATTGAGAAATTCAACGTACGTGGCCGAACAACCGGGAAATGTCGAATAGGTGGTATTGATTATTGTTGACGATTGCTTCAAACGGGCAATATGATTGTCTCAAGAACGGGGTTGCTTATCAGTCCGAAGCTATTGACGACGCCGAGCAAACGTAGTTGACCGATTCCACACTAGCCTCCGCAAGAAGCTGTAGATTGGAGCCGTTTTTTTTGAAGAAGTTTTGACTAGGACTGCAAACATTTCTTCTTCTATCCACAAGAGTGACGGATTGCAAAAGAAGCTGGCGGAGGGGATCGAAACAGGGCTTTGTTTGCTGCTTTTGCTTCATGATACACTCCATGTAATAACCTGAGGGGGTTCTATTCGGTTATGAGGGGACAAATGAAAAACCGATCTTATTCGCTGGAAGGAACTTTTCATAGAAGTGTTAGTAACCATTCGAAGCCTGAAACTTCAGGCTTTAGCCACACGTCGCCGATTCCAAAAAGGCCTTTTTTTACGTTGATGCAGAAGGAAAGTTCTTGCGTTGTAGGCGCGCATATTTTACGCCGGACAGAGCCCTTTCTTTGGACAATTAGTGATCATTTGATAGCGTATTCGTTTCCAATTCCACCTCAGTGCTTATATCTTGAAAAGAGCGTTTCTCTGAAACGCAACAAGTAATATACGTCTAATTCCATGTGCGACCAAAGAGGTCGTTCGCCAGTTCACGTGGGCTGGGTATGGCGGCCACGTGCGCTGGCACCATTTCGTAAGACAGTGCAATCTATCCACCATCGCGCCAGCGCACGTGACCTCCATGCCCGGCGCACGTGATTTGGCCAAAGATCTCTTTGGTCGCACATGCGAATTAGACCTATTTTACCTGTTCCGTTTCAGAGAAACGGTCTTTTCAAGATATAAGCAGGACACTAGAATCAGCAACGATTACGCTGTCGAGTTCGCTACTAATAATCCAAAGAAAGAGCTCTGTTAGGAGAGAAATATGCGCGTCTAAGACATTGATCTGTGTGGATTTTGTAGCGTCATAAAAAGGAGTTACGAAACCGGCGACGTGGGGCTGTAGTCTGAAATTTCAAATGATTACTAACACTTCTATGAGAAGTTCCTCTCCAGCGAATGTGGTTGGTTTTTCATCTGTCCCCTCATGACCGACTTGAACCCGTCAGCGCTATTCCGCTCCCAGCGTAACAGTTGTTAGCGGGAAAGTAGTTGGTCTTCAGGTCAATCTCGGCGGCGAATAATCTTCAGAGCTCAAAGTGGAATGATTCGAATTAGTAGAGAATTTTGCCACATACGGGGCTTCGCTTGACAACGTCGAGCATTCTAACCTTGTATTCAATGATGCTGAAAAAAGGTGGAAACCCGAATGTCAGACGGGTGTAGAACCCGCCTCTTACCCATTCCAGGCGCTTGCGCTACCACTACACCACCGAAAAAGGAAGGGAAGCGGTGGTACTGGTGATGTAGTGGTAGAGCGCTCCTTGAGTATGGATGAAACGCGGGTTCAACTCCTGTGTAGGGCCAAGAGTTATGCACATCACTTAGTACTCTTAAATGAGTATATTCAAAACATCACAGCATTGCTAAAAAGCAGCGAAAAACAAAGATTACTTTAGATTTTGATGCCTTGTTCACCAAACCAATAACTCAGGGGTTATTTGATAACCTTGGGTCAATAACCTCATTTAGCCGCGTTAATTTGCATCATCAACAAAGAATGGAGTAAACTGAGCTCAATAAAACATAATTTGAGCGATAAATCATAGACTTTCCCAAGGGATAGTTAACTTCGTCGATTTGAATTGATCTACCGTACCACATCAGAAGAAGCGATTGCAATCGATTTAGAAATCAATAACGACAAATCTGATCAATTATGAAATATTTCCGGATGAAAGATGGATGACGCTCCAATGGAATGACACGTTCACTGAATGTCGATCGTGAACGGTAGTGATGACTCAAAAGACCTTTTTTTCTAAATCTTTGATCATTAAATCAATAACTTCTTAGTAGCTACACAATTTGTCTACAAAGAATTAGGTGAACTTTTTTTCTAGATCTCTAAACATTAAATTAATAAACTCCTTAGTAGCGACACAAATTGTCTACAAGGAATTTGGTGATGAGAAATGAATCCATCGAGAAAAACGATATAGAGACCACTCGGATTGTCGTGAAGGCTTATAACTATCCAAAATCGCAGCGGACCAGTTCTTGTGATCTACTCGGTCATTAAGTCAATAAACCCATTGGGTAAGTATATGAGACGTAGTCAGGAAGCTTGGTGTCAGTAAATGCACCTACTACGAATCTGTAAACAACTCAGGTCACTGTAGAACCTGTTTGCACTCAAATTCGCAGATCACGTTTTGTGAGCTATTCTATTCATTGATCGATTATCGATTACTTACCGATTGAAGTGTTTTCTGATTAAGAGGGAACAAATGAGAAAACGGATCTCATTCGCTGAAGAGGAGCTTGCAATAGGAGTTCTAATAACCATTTGAAAGGTGAGACTTGAGGCTACAGTCCCACGTCGCTGGTTTTCGAAAAGCCTTTTTTCTGAGTTTCCACAGGAGGATAGTTTTGCGCTGCAAACGTGCATATTTCTCGCCGGATAGAGCTCTTTCTTTGGTCTATTAGTAACCATTGGATAGCGTTACCGAATTTGATTCCAGCGCTGTGCTTATCTCTGAAAAGACCGTTTCTCTGCAACACAGCAGGTAAAATAATTTTAATTTGCATATGATGAGCGAGGGGCCACATTGGCCAATTCACGTGAGTGTGCGTGAGGCGACCACGTTAATGGCTCAATGATCGCCGATTTTCTTGGCACATGAAAGCGTAGAGAAGTACTGCGTTAGTAGTTCACGAGGTGCCTCACGCACACGCACGTGAATTGGCCAAAGTGGCCCTTGCTCACATATGCGAATTTAAATTATTTTACATGGTGCGTTGCAGAGAAACGGTTTTTTTCAGGAAACAAGCGCAGCGTTGAAATTGGTAAGGACTACGCTACTGAATGTTACTAATAATCCAAGAAAGGGCTCTGTCCGGCAAGAAACATGCGCGTCCGAGTCATAGTTTTGTGTAGATCTTACAGTTTATAAAAGACTCTTTTGGAAGGTTGGCGACGTGGGGCTGTAGCCACAAGTCTCAGTTTTCGAATGGTTACAAAAACTTTTATGGAATATTCCCCTACAAAAAGAGGTCGGTTTTTCATTTATCTCCTCAGAACAGAATAAAACCGAATACTGATACAGGTCGTAGTCAAAAAGGACGTTTTCTGATCTTTTCTATCTAGTGATCATCTATCGATTACTTAGCGAATGAATATACACAGTATGGTAAGAATGCTCTGAAACATCACTATAGTGGAACGAACACTACACGCCTATGAGCGCGTATCGCACAGTGGTTAGAAGCGCCCTGCGATACACATGGTCGATGGTTGGCTCCCGCGCTCAAGTCTCAAAAATGTTTATATTCCTCCGGGGTCGATGAATCGGTGCCAAACTTATTTTGGAGGATAGCAGCAATTAGTTGATACATCGCTAGATCACCGGTAGTCATTGTAAAAAGCCAGATAATCACCTCTATGATCCTATGAAACGGAATAGAATGCGTGACGTTTGCCTCAGGGATCGATCAATCGGTACCAAGTGATTTATCGTCTATACTTTTATAGGTCCTTGAAGGGATACGCCCACCATGTATTCGACTGATGAAGTCCATTTATAACGGGCTTTTTGCTCATTTTCCGACAGTAATGAGGGAGTAGTAGCAATATTTTGGCCTTCATTTCCTGCTTATTTTTTTTTTTTGCACGTCAGCCCTTTCGAGACTGTAGACGCACCACCTCCACATCCCTAACTGGCAAACGATGGACTGTCTGCTCCACCTCCTCTATCTCTAACCCACAGCGTGCCATTGCTAGACAGCACACAGAGGGGGGGGTGAACCGTCCAAAGTTGCCAGTTAGTGATGCAGAAGCCGTGGGTCCTTGGCCGAAAGGTTAACAGAATGCCGTTTGTAATACAGTCACACAAGAATACCGCAGCTTGAGAAATACTCGTTCGGAATCTCATCACCTGTGTTCGAACTCGCTATGCACTTTTTGGGGAGTCACCCAATTAACCACTACGCCGTTGACCGCGACTGCTTCGTACCTTTCTGTCAGTCATGTTTATCCTCTCTTGGTACGATCATCGATCTCTGCCAACCGATCATGAGTGCATAAAGCTGTCGGCGTTATTAACCCCTGAGAGGTGCGTTATGCATTGGATTCGATTCGTAGCATAATAGAGGTTATTGAGTACCTATCTCAGCCTTCAAAATAACTCGCGGTAGCCTACCGATGAATCAAGTCAGTCCCGCTAACCTCACGATACAATTCGGTACCGATTCACCGTGACCCCGTGTGATGGAAGGCTTAGTAAGCCGTGGGGATCAAACCGCCGACCTTGTGTGTGTCGCCGGATCGCCTATGACCATTGCGTCTGGCGCATCGAAGTCTGTAAACGGATATGGACGCAGTTTCATTCTTGCTGCTCCATATCGATCGAGTGTGGGGTTACTGACTTCATCTCCCCTCCCACATGATCAAATGTGTTCAGACGTGATCGGCCCTCACAATGACTTCTGGGTGATGGCCTACCGATATATCAAAGTGCTGCTATTCTCCCAGATGTCTGGTACTGATTCGCCGAGCTCTGAGGTATGGGAAGTCTTAGTGTGCCTCGGGTGGCACAGGATCGAACTGTCGACCATGTGTGTTTGGCCGGTCGGGGACCTCTAACCACTGCGCCACCGTCATTTAATTGAATCGGTGGCTATGGAAAACGCCTCACAACAACGACGACGACATCCGTGGACATGGTCAAACTCGTTCAGGACGTGAACAGACGTCTGACACCAACACGTTCACCTCCCACTTGTCGGCCGACCGCTACCGACTGTCCGTCCGCATTGCCTCAGATGTCGTCGTCGTCGGCTGAAAGGTGGTAGGGCTGGCTGCCCTTCTGATCTTCTCTCTCTCTCTTATTGTTTTTGTTTATTTTTTTTTTGTTTATTCTTGGTGTTCTTCTTTGTCATTTGTTGTCTTTATTTGTTGGTTTACTTATTTTTTGTAAAAGATGAAAATTTCTACCTGTAGATAGTGATGCTTGATCTACAAATCTCCGCGACTACTTATTTATTTTGTTAATTTGTTTATTTGAATTTGATGTCTCCATTTCTCGCTAATTGTTGGTTTTCTACTTTTTAATTCTCTTAGTGTAAAATTCATGTTCTCCTTAGACTTCAGTAATCTCATTCTCTTTCCAAAGCCAAATTTTTCACGTGATTCTTCAAAAATTACTTTTCACTTTAATTTTTGTACTTTTTTTTTACTCGTTTTTGCTCAAATTTCTATAAATTTCTTGAATTTTTCCTACTTCTTTCTATAGATGATTGCGTGTAGGTAAAAATATCGTCAAGTTTTTAGGCTAAGCGCAATAGCAAGAGTTGCGCATTCATGCCTACGATGAAAAATCAGGTTTTATTGTACTTTAATTATATTGAAAAAGAAACTAAGAGGTTTCATGAATTTTGTAACATTCTATTTCTGACAGCATATTTTGAGCCTTTTCTGAGGTCTCTATGGGCACATATACAGTGCAATATACGTGTTTCGGCCTTCCAGTCTCGTCAGTTGCGCAGTACCCCTTATCTGTGCCAATCCCACTCGGGTAGAACCCCTTACATGGAGGTATCGTCGACGAACAAGGTACACCGCCTGTAAAGTGAAAATTCACTTCACCCACGGGTAAACTAACTGCATGCCGCATCCGGACATCATGACTGAAATTGATTGCTCAAGGCTGGTATCACTGCTAAAATACCTTTATAAAAGGATGAAGCTCTCGGCGTTAATCAATCCCTGAAGGATGCGCCATGCATTTGTCTTCAATTTCAACTTCGTTTGAGATGATTGTATGCATATCTGGCCTTCACAATGACTCGCTGTGGCCTCCCGCTGAACCGAGTCAGTGCTGATTATCCTCCCAGACAAGTCTGAGATCAGTCTGGTACCAATTTACCGACCCCGGAGGGATGGATGGCTTGGTGAGCCATGAGCGCGAGATCAAACCATTGACCTCATTTGCGATGCAAGGCACCTCTAACCACTGCGCCACATGCGCTCTGCCTTTATATCATTACATTTATATCAAATACCAGCCTTGAGCAAGCGCTTGTTAGTCACTGCAATGTCTGATGATCGTGTCACTGGACATGCAGCGATATGTTACCCGTCGGTGAAGTGAATTTTCACTTTACACGTGGTGTAACTTGTTCGTTGGCGATACCTCAATGTAAGAGGGTTCTTCTCCAGTGGGATTGGCACAGACGAGGCTTACTGTGCAACTGATGACGTTGCAAGACCGAAGCACTGCATAAGTGCCCATAACAGACCTAACAAATGAATCAAAATATGCTGTAACGATATTAATTCTAAGCGAGATCTCAAAGAACAATCGAATACAAGGGTATCAAAATATTCCATTTATTGAGAGAAATGTGTGGCGAGAGCTTATCAGTCTTCTTTAACTTCGACTGAAATCAGCCGGACTATTTTATTCTCTTCGTTTCGAGCGTTTTTCTTTTTCAGACTACGCTCAAATTTTAATATGCCAATAGTTATTTTTGAGCCATGCATGTGATCTATTTTGAGCACTTATGCAGTGCTATACACGTGTTTCAATCTTCAAAAGTATGCCTTTTTCAATGCTGTAGGGTATAAATCATATTCAATGAGCTCTGATCAATCATACTTGGAAATATGGGCGCCGTGGCCTAGTGGTTGTGATGCTCGTCTTAGCGCGGAGCGGGGCCGAAGTCCACTCCCAGCACTCTGCGACAGTGAACAACAAGGACACTACAAAATGCTGCGCCCAAGGTATCCTCGGAATTGCAGAGATTTGCTCATTCAGTATTCTATGACTTAAGATGAAGACGAATAGACGAACTGAATGCTAGATGTACGTGGATCTGCACAGGGAAAAAACGTTGATGAAGACGGATCAATAAGGTAAAGTAAAGTAAGTAGTAGGAAAAGGGACTGAGGAATTTCATGAATTTCATAACATCTTCATATTCGCCTGTTTTTGAGACCTCGATCAAATTTCAATATAATCTGATAGCATTTGTTTAGGGCTTTCAGAGGCTGGTATGGCACTTCTGGCGCTAAGTGTAGAATTTATATACAATATTTTATTTATGGAGAAAATCGTATGGAGAGCTTATGGATGTTTCCTATCTTTGACACAAGCTGACTGGCCTTTTTCCAACTTAGAAAATCCTATGATTTCTCTCTTATGTGATGTCATCAGTATCCTTCCTTTATGAGCAGATCCAAGTTCGTTCTAAGAAAAAACCTATTTTCACCATTCCTTCACTCACCGATCCTTCCTTACAGTGTTTCCCTGTGCGGATCCTCGTACCTAGCATTCAATTCGTTCATTCGTCTTCTTCTTAAACGCCGTAGAACACTGGTTGAGCGAGCCTCCTTACGATCTCGAGGATAGCCAGGTTGTGGCGTTCTATAGGATGTTATTGCTGACTGCCGGGTAGAGTGGGGAGTGGAGCTCGGCTCCAGGTGCGCCGCGACGAACATCACAACCACTCGACATCGGCGTCCCCCAATAATAGTGATTATTGAACACAATAGCATATATAACAATAATACAGTGGCTGACATTTCAACATATGACCCTCGGCAGAGCCGCGTTTTCAAGTGATTCCTATGAAGAAGATAACCTCTTATGAGAAAATCGTTTAGAATCCGTTATGATTTCCAGCTACGATACACAAAGGAGAAAAATGTATACATTTTTCGATGCTTCTGAGGATTTCATCAAATTCTATTCAGGTAATTTCTTCTCTTTTGATCGACGATTTCCTTCATCTTACTAATTATATCGGATTTTTCTTTTCACTTTTCACTGGTTGGAGTTTAGTCTATCTCAAATTAGGTCGTTTCATAGGTTTCGACACTAGAGTGATAAGCAGCAAATCATTAACCAGGAGTGAGTGGAATTGCATGAATTTATCGTTCAATTCCGCATTTTCTGGCGAGCATTTTGGTGCACGGATTACCCATTTTTGGTTTAAGCTGGACCTGTCGTGGGAACAAATTCGTGTGTACTCATGCTCGAATTGTGCGTGGGGGAACTGCTAGTGAAGCGACGAGCAAGATTAATGGAGCTCGGGGCGATGATACGGTTGCAGAAAGGACGGCTAGGAAATGGTTTGCAAATCCAAGCTGGAGAGAACAGTCTGGAGGATCAGTGGCACTTGGGTGCGTGCATGAGAAGCTCCATCAATCTTGTGCGCAGCTTCGCTAGCATTTTCCCTACGTGCCATTTGTGCATGAATAGCAAGCGCATTCGTTTCCGGGACAGCTCCAACTTAGCGCGACTATAGGGAAGTTGTAAAGCAAAATCTTTGCAAGGAAATGCGCAATTGAGCAGGTGTTAACATCATGCAATTTCAATTTTTTCTAGTCAGTGATTTAGCGCTTATTGCTCTACTACCAAACTTATGAAACGACCTAATAGTATTAGGTGTAATCAAAGTATTTAGAAATAAATTCGCTACAAATCCAAGTTTAGAAAGGAACACTAGGAGTCACGGGTGCTCTCCTACATTGAAATCACGGGCTCTTATGTTCCTGATCACACTCAATCAGCTGAGGTCATGCCCCAATTTTTCCCTAAGTAGTGACTTTTTTCAGTTTATTCTTGCAGATAGTTCTCGAGGAGCTAACGTGGATATTGTTAACAGTAATCATTGTAGCCTAGAGTCTTTATACAATAATAGTTTTTTGCACACATGGGTGGACTGTCAGCTGTCGACCTCGACTTCACCTGCACCACCCGCATGGTGCTTTAATCGTCGGGTAACCTGAGTAACTCAGAAGAGGCGGGATGAGCATCACTCCGTCGGTGAGGCAACTTCCTGAACCGTTTTAGGCATGAATAACTACACAGGATGGTCACCGGAATTTGAATGACTCTTCTATTTGTGCTTGTGGATGAAGATCGTGAACTCTACCAATTATGAGACCTCTGCTCAATGGGACACTCGCTGCTTATGGTTTGACATTCGGGATGTCCCCATGTACGACGAGTGGGTTGGTAAACAGCTGGCGCGTATTAACTGAATGCTGTGTGAAGTTCCAGCCACAAAACATTTTGTTTGATTCTCTTATCTTTATCGTAGGCTTGCCCCTACTTTTTCTCCCTTCCTCTTGCTTTAACCAATTTTAGAGCTGTGTAGTAGACTCGGTCGCTGATCTATTCCTTCGCGGTCTACGATTGATCTTTAGGACGTATCGGTATGTACGAATTATTGTTACAAGAGGATACGTTGAATGTCAACATTATGCTGCAACCGCATAGAATCGTCATTGTCCACTCTCCCGATATTCCAATGGAACAGATTAAACAGATTGAAGCGGCCTTATGGAAATATTACTATGATGTGGATTTTACCAGGTTTTTCATCTCCTGTCTAAAGATATATTTGTGTATATATATATATATATCATATATATACATATATATACGTATGTATATATAAGCATATATATACAAACAATCTACAGAAATTCTATATTTTTTCGCTTTCATAGCAGTGTCATAATGTCATGATTATATGTTGAGGATGCTGAGGGATATGCAAAAAATGAGACAGCAGTCGCGAGTTGAACTCAGGTTTCACCTAAACTGGTGCGCTGTGCTACCACTGCACCACTGAGGCCACCGCTCCGCCACCACTTTTCCTCCCAGTGTTGTAGGCTTTGTTCGGTGAAGAATCCAAATAAATACACGAGGTTTTGCACGACATGTACGTCGTCCTCAAACGGTTGACTTTTCCACTCGCCCAATCTCTTCTCTCCAACAAAGCGGTGGATTTTGTAGTGTAGTGGTAGTAGGAGCTCCTGGTATGGGCGAAACGCGCGCTCAACTCTTGGCGAGGTAGAAAGTTGTGCATATTGTTCAGCAGCCTCAGGTATATCGAAAGGTGGTTGTGTATCTTACTCAAGCGTTTTGAAGGTGTCTGCGACTTTCGGTTCTGAATACTCGCTGTTCTGCTTCACAAGTACTGTTCGTAAATGCTGCTCAGTATGCTTACTTCAGGAAATGAAGTTGGCTATAATTCGTGCAACAGGACTTACGGAGATCTTTGTAAGAATTTCTCTTTCTATTCGTTTCAGACTTCGTCAATTGGCGTATGAGGCTCTTCATGTGATGTTAAAAAGCGTTCCATAGAAACATTTGCTTTGGGTTTGTCCCATAATATCTTTCACACTATTCTTATGGTTTTTTTCAAAAATTATATCATACCGGGTTATTACCAAAAGGCTGTGTTATGTTGGAGAATGTTCTTATAGCTTAGTCAAGGAATAGGATACCAAGATACTAAGCCTTCAAATTTAGAGCCAAACCCGGCAGCCCGAACAAAGCTCAATTTCCACGCTTGGGGTGTTATGCTCTCGGTTCGCTGGGATTGGGAGGACATGCTGCTTTGGGGCTACTGCGACATCTACGGTGAACCATTTTGGAATATGGCTGCAGCGTAAGAAAGAATCCTCTGGTACGACTTAGTGTCGCTCCTATCGAGGTTAAACGCTCAACCCGACACATTGGCAGGTCGACTCGCTAGATTTTGGCTAAACTGGGCTGCACCACGGTACCACCTCCACCGTAGCCCTAATATTGCTTCACTGGATTATCATTTCTTCCGCACCGTGAAGCAACACCTATGGATGAAAATATTCAAAGGCTTCATCCAGCTCAAAAGTGAGCTCGCCAACTTTTTGGTGGCAAGCTGGAGGTAGACAACTAATCTTAGTTTATCAAATGGTTCCATAACATCGGTTGTGATTTTGAGTTTATTGTTGGATGGCTGATTTTTTTTAGAGAGATAACAATTGGATCAACAAACGTGTTAAAATGCGGAAGAAATCGTGGGACAATCCAATAATTAGTCTAATGTTTTGCCGCTAAATTGATATTCCATATTTGACAGACATAGCCAGTTTTCGACATGTTGTTTCTACATCAAAAGTTCTATTCTCATTTTGAAAACTTTCTTCTAAAGATAAGAAAAATTGCCGTGATTATATTGTTGTTTGGAGTGTATTTAGATGGACGAAAATAGTCGGGTTAGTTTGTATGGCTCATCGGGAAGCGTTCAGAGAGCGCGCACGACGATCAGGCAGATGTTCATTGAGCATGGTCTTGGTGATGCAGAAATCAGACCATCATCAGAATCGTTGCTTGGTGGGCATCCTCGTAGGCAATTTCTTTGAACGTCTACACAAAGGCATCTTAATTTCAAGAAGAGTGATTTTTAGACACCAGTCCTATAGCAAGTATGAGGAGCAGATCGCATTCTTTGGAGAGAACACATAACGGAGATTGCCGGGTGATCTTTTTTTTTGTTTTTATTTTTGGCCAGATGAAAACTAGAAGTACTTTGTTCTAATTATTTAGCAGATAGTTGACATGCCTCGCCAATATCATTGGCTCATGAGTGATCCTGCTCCAAACAGTCTGAGGAACAGCAATTCTCAATTGACGAAAGTCAGTATGACCTTAACCTTTCTCAAATTAACTATAGAGGCCATGTATGCTTAGTGACATGCAAGACTTTGAACCTTGGCCGGTAGTTGAACACGCGTCTCACCTATTCCGAGGAGAATGATGATAGCCGAACAGGGGCCCGGGTAGTTTGGTAATTAGCACGTGATCCCGAAAAAGATGAGACGCGGGTTCAGCTTGTTTCCGAGGTTTAGAGCTTTTGGTATCACCTGTCGTCCCGTTGATTGTCGAGTGATTCAAACGGGTGCCAGTACCACTTCCATCACTTCCATTTTTCCCTATCGCGTGCAAGAGTGGCCCAGTGGGTTCTCCTCGCTCAAGGGATTTGCTGAGTATCATATATTTCTTCTAAAGCTTTCGTGAAGAAATCGGACCAACGGGTCGGAGAGCGCTTGATGTCCCGAGGAATCCAGTCGGTAACGGCTCCATCCATCGGTTGTTGTTGAAGCGCGCCACGTGTCCGGTCCACCTTATTTTCAATGTCCTGGCGTGTAGATCGGCGTTTCTGGTTTTCGATCGTTTATGTAGATTGGAACTTCGGATCCTTTCTCTCATTTGCGAGTTACGGGGTACTCCTAGCATCGACCTTTCGACTGCGCGTTCGATAAAGCCAAGTGATCTTTCATCCTGCTTGCGTAGCGACCAGATTTCTGCTGCATACGTTAGGGCACGGATAATCGTCGAGTCGAAAAGGTGGGCACGGAGTCGGATGTTCTTTGTCCTCTTCACTACATCTTCAATGCTCTTAAACGTTCCCCAAGCCGCTCGTTTCCTCCTACTCAACTTTGGAGCTGGGACGTTCATCATGTTGATATCGCAGCCTAGATAGACGTAACTGGAGCATTCGGAGATTGTCGTTTCATTGAGCGTGAATGGGGCATTCAAAACTCATCCGTTCCTCATGGACATAGTTTTCGTTAGACTTAGCTGAAGACCAATTTTTCCACAGGCTTATCGAAGTCGGTCAACATTCGTTCCGCTTGGCTGATGTTTGGTGTTATGAGGACGATATCGTCAGCAAAGCGAAGATGGTTTAATGGTCGACCGTCAATTTTCACTCCCATGTCGTACCATGCTAATGTTCGCATGAGGTTTTGTAGGGTGGCAGTGAATAGTTTTGGCAAAAGTGTATCGCCTTGTCGATCCCCTTTCTTACGTCAAATGTTGTAGAATGGAGATATTTTGGCCGTGAATCTTTATGAAGCTCACGAAGGATCATTATGTATCGAGTAGGGACGCCCTGGTTTTCCAGAGCCGCTATGACCGCTTCTATTTCCACTGAATCGAAGGCTTTCTTCAGATCGATGAAAGTGAGACAGAGTGGATGTTTGTACTCTCGTCAAACTTCAATGAGTCCTGTAATAGTGTGGATGGGGTCTATGGTACTAAATCCTTTTCGAAACCCTGCTTGTTCGCATGGCTGTCCTTCGTCCAGTATTCTGTCAATCCTGTTTAAGATGACTCGAGTAAAGAGTTTATAGACAACGGACAGCAAGCAGATTGGGCGATAATTGCCTATGTCGTGAAGGTCTCCCTTTTTGAACAACAATACGGTCTTGCTGGTTTTCCACTGAATGGAGACCTTGCATTCTGACAAGTAGCGAGTGAAGAGCCGAGCCAGGGTGTTGATGAGAACTGGCGCAGTTCTTCAGGTGTCTGGTCTAATCCTGTCTGGACGGGTGTTGTTCTGTTTTTCACCGACGATATAGCATGTCGAATTTCGGAAGGAGGACCGGTGGAACGACATATTCGTCCTCTTTCAATTTATATGACGGTAAGAGGACATGGCTAGCGAAGAGATCCGAGTAGTATTGGTGGATGATTTTCTCCATAGCCTCGAAGCTGTAAGTGTCCCGTTAGGGTATCGGAGTGCAATCATCTTCGTCTTATAGTTGACGAAGCCTCGCTGGGCTTTGCGAATGCTCTTTCCAGCTTCTGCAGCTTCTGCCATGACTGCTGCTCGTCTCTCTTTGAGATGTTCTTTTATTGCTTCTCTGCAGCGTTTCGCAATTGCGGACGTAAGGTTTCGGTTGACTGTAGCTTGTGCGATTCCACATTAACGTATCAGCTCGGGTGTCTGCGGAGACAAGCGTCTCTTTGTGACCTTAGGACTCCCGGCTTTCATAACGCCAACGTGAAGATATCCAACGAGCCGATCGTATTCTTCGTCGATGTTCTCGACAACGGTATTTTCCTAAGAGCCAACTAAGATTTGAATACATTCCAGTTTATGGTAGTTCTTTAACTTCGTGGTTTGAATCTATCGGCTTTCTCTCCTCTCCGCGAAAAACGGAACGTTGCGTGATGGAGGCGATGGTCTGATCCCTTGTAGAACTTATGAACAACAGCGACATAGGTCAGGTAAAACCTTCGATTTACTAAGATATGGTCTACTTCGTTATGGCGCTCTCCATTGAGAGACGCCCACGTCCATCGCTAAGAAAGAGGCTTTTGGAATTTGAGAAACCATGAATCGTTTGAGTCGTCATGATAGACTCGGATAGTCTCTCACCCTGCTCATTCCATTCTCGTCCATGGGTCCCTATGTGACGTTCCTCAGACGTTCTTCTAGTTCCAGTTTTTGAGTCAGAATCTCCTAGAATGACCTTGAAGGATGTATGATCTTCTGTGGAGAATTTTTCGAGGTCCATATAGAACGCTTCGACTTTGTCTTCGTCATAGCTTGATGTTGGTGCCTAAGCAACGAAGATGGTCAAAGCCGGCATAGAACCACATCGTTTGAACCGTAATCGTCCCATACGGGTTGTTAGATTCATATGAATCATTGTTCACTGTCAAATTCGATTTGACGAGGACGCCAACGCCGCCGACACCTCTGCGATCGCATGTTCCAAGGAACAGGTCTTTTCCGATGTCATAAACAGCGTGAGAAGGATGGCGCCTTCTCGTCTCAGCCAGGCCAATGACGTCGTACCTTATTCTCCTTGCTTGAATCAACAGATCTTTACAGCGGACTCGTGAGCAAGGGTTCTTGCATTGTAGGTACTGATCGTCATTTTAGTCCGTTTCAATCTTGACAGCCTAGTTTGACCCTGAGATTTTAGCAGCCTCTCCGTACCGTCCTACCTGGCGCTGCCTTACCAGGTGCTCTTTCGGAGTCATGGGGATGAGGCTCATATTTCTTACTGTTTTTGGCATTTTAACACCCAACGTAAGCTTGCCAGGCTTTAAAACGTGGGGGCTGAGCGATAACGAGTAGCTTGCTAGTCTCTCTCGGAGGAGCGGGAAGAGCTTATCTATTAGAGGCGACTCCTAACCGCCTCCCTTTTACTTCCCAGCCGCTTGATTGCAGGCTTTTGGCCGACGTGACTCACTGAAATAGAGTTTTGTCAAGTCGGCGCTGCAGAAGCAGGGAGCTCATCCCCTGAATCCACCTGCGTCTCTGGGAGGCACACGGTCGCTTTTGGTTCGCATTTATTTGCCAGTTCAACAATCTCAGTTATATAGTTAAAAGCCATAAAACTACTACTGAAGCGATAGGATAATGGAATCTAAAAGATTACACAAGAGACTGTTACTACTTTTTTCTCCAGAGTCAAAGTGGCACCCAGTCGCGTTCGTTCAGTTCGATGCCGAGCGAATCGTTCCATACAGGATTGAAGTCTGAATCGTCCCCTCATGAACCATCAGGAGATGGTGCTGCTAGGCAGATAAGTAGCATCGGATTCTTTGTGAGTACATCGGATGCACCGAGATTGATCGGGACTCGAGGCGCCACCAAAAGGCGTATCGAAGATGCCACTGGATGCACAATTCTCGTCAGTTTCCTTCTTTACCTTTTTTTTTATTTTTAAGTTTTCTATTAATCTGTGATAAACAAGTCCCTACCGTATCGCCACGCAGCCATTATTCGCTGATGGGCGGTTCGGACGGCTACAAAAAGCAATTGAAGGAAAGGAGAAGGCTCATTTACTGATACTGTCATTACATTAATGTCTTCCTTGGGATTTTGTCGTTTGAAGACAGTAAAGGTCCTCTAAAACGCATATTCATTAAAGAATGTACCAGGTTTATCGGGGGTCTCGCCAATCCTTTTAATGTCGCTCGGACACAGCAGACACGCTTTTATCGTTTTCGTTCCACGCGGTACCGGTCGGTTTAAAATTTCTACCTACTGCACTTCTTCTATTTTCAATATTTCGTATTGGCTCTTGGATGAAGAATCTCATAAAGTAGAAAGTGTCATAAAAAGATCATCAAAAATAGTGCATTTGCTTTGATTTGATTGTTGGCATACGAACAAATTGTGGTTCTTATTTTATTCCTTTTTTTCTCCTCAAAAATACAAACTGAACGCTGGGAATCTTAGTCTTAGTGATAGACAGGACTGTAGAAGGTTTCATGTCCTGTTTTCAGTTGCACACTGAGAAAAAGCAGAATGGCAAGTTTCCGGTCGAGGTGTTCTCCACATCTACAATGCAGTGCGAAATCGCTCGTCAGCACATATTAGGATTTCTTGCTGGCACTCACTCACCTGCAGGTCGCCCAATTGGCTCGCCGACAAAGAACAAAGAGGTTGTTTATCTTGATTTTAACGCCTTTTTTTTTGGAGAGAGGGTACGAAGGTCGAGCGGTTGGTGATGCACGCTAGCAGAAGCAAGTTGCTGCTTCAATCCTTTCCCTCAGCACTCTCTTTCAATCGCATGGAAGAGCCTTAGCTCGGTAACCATAGAGTCCAAAAAGAATTCGTTGTGACCAACATTCTACGGCATTCATGGAGAAGGCGAGCTTCTCAGGTAGAGACAGAAACAGGACGTGAACGTTCCGAAGAATGGAGGATGAATGTTAGAAAACGAATCAAACAGTGGAATTGGTGGGATCCGCACAGTAAAATGTAATTGACTGATAGGTATTAGAATAGGTAAAAGCACATCCGCGAGGCCATTTTTTTATTTCTGCATAATGCTTGAAAGGATCTTTCACAGTATGATGCGTTGCATTTTTAGATCCACGCTCGTCCAAAAATGCATCTCCAACTTCGCCCAAAGAAGATGCCTACAAAGTAGTTTGATCAAAAATCTGCAATCTGACAGATTTGCGTTTGTATATGTTTTCTCTTTCATCAGAAGTTATTTAGATAACTTTCAGTAATGTGCTGCTTTTAGATTCCTTCCATAGTTCACTTAGTGATGGTTTAGTTTAATGAAGTAGAACCTTAAGAATTATTGTTTCTGTCTGATAGCTGTATCTGTTATCTTCTTCATCGCACACTGGGGAAGCACTATGTCAGCCACTGGTATTCTACATCCCAAAGTCTACAATCCTCATTTTAAAGACTTCTGTGCCATTATGAACTTCAGTAGGAGATGATTTTATCTACCTTTGAGTATCTCTGTCAATTATTCCTTGTGATCACAAGTACTATTTGGAATATCTACCGTTGAGTATCTCTGTCGGTCATTATGTAAAATAATTCTACTATTTACTAGTAGTACAAGTACTGTTTATAATATCTACCTTTAAGTATCTCTGTCAATTATTATAGGTCTCTGTGAATTATTAAATAAAGTGTTTCTTGTGATCATAAGCATTATTCAAAATACACATCATCCTTCTTCCAAAAACTATTCAATACGATGCTTCTGAAGTAAATCAACGAGAGTCATTCTTTGGCGTTGGGTTGAAATAATGGATTATTTATTACAATAAAATGTTAACTTTTTTATGGTCATCAGCACTCAATCGCGGTCGGTCATTCTTCACAGTCTCATAAATTGGATTCTGGTAGCAGATCGTACTCTTCTTTTCATATAAGTCCTTTGTTCTTCACCTGACTAGAACTACTGTGTTTGCACGGCATAACAGCACCTCAGCAACTTTTTTTGCAGGAAAGAAAAACGAGGGTTACCGCTTTTTGGTAGCCCAAACTGGTTTTATCAAGACCTACTGTTTTCTGAGCTGAACAATATACGCTGCGTAAATAAAGAAATCTTATACAAAATTTGCCGCTTTTCTTTCGTGATAACGACTTTTAGAATCAAGGTGCTATTATCCTAGGCCTTCGCTAAAATCATTAAAGCTATGGAAAGCCTGACTTCATGGCGTAGCAGAGCTGTGTCAAAGCACGAATGGGCGTAAGGAGATGATACAGTGCAGAGCGTGCATCCATCGCACATCCGACTATCCGTAGTGTTGACCTGAGAGAACATGGGCAAACATTTGTATAGAAGGCTGCAGAATAGAGTCTCAACGTTGATCTATTCATGAGGTAAACGCAAGCATTCGACTTCATCGAGCATAATTAGAGTCCACTGAGTGCATATATGATCTTAGCAATGATTCGTGGTAGCCTACCGATAAATCAAGTCAGCGCTCCTTTATTCGTAAACAAATCCGATATGAATTTTCCAACCCGGATGAATGGAGGAACAGTTGTATCAAATTATCATTTGACTTGCACCCTTTCTTGAGCACTTTTAACTATCGTTCCCTAGTCGAAAGTGATAGGTGCAGCTAGTTGAAGAGGGAAGTGTCAGCAAAAGAAGAAGTAGTAGCAGAACAGTTTTCCAGATAGTGCAGCGATCAGCAGGTCTCCTCGAAAACTAGGAGGTGCTGGTTCAACTCCAGTCCGAGGTTTGAAGGTTTGCAAATTACTCAGCATTCCTGTACATTATAACGTAATTGTCGCATTCTTGAAGTAGCTAGAAGTATCATTGGCATTTAAACATTTATTTAAGATTTTTTTCTCGGCATGTAATAAACTCCACATATCGATTGACTCAAATACTACGAAATTTTCTCTACATCATCATAAGCTTTTCGTGCTTGCAGCGAATTATACACATGATAGAAATGAGCGCGCGTGGCGAGTGTACGATATAATATATTTTGGATTTTACGGCGTTATAGAAAAATGTTTTGAACAACTGGTCACGTACGGCTCTTGCCGAAAATTTGAGCTTTCGAATGATTACTAACGCTTCTATGAAAATTCTTGTCCAGCAAAATGACTTCGAATCATTTGTTGTCTAATAGATTAGATCTCATACCTCCAATAGACTGTTCCTTTTTCTCTGCTTTCTGGTATTTTTCACTGCAACATGGAGTAACGCATTGATAGTGAGCCCTTTCGTTTTGTGAACGGTCCCAAATATACCGTGACGCTGTTTTAACACCATCCCGAACCTCACAAAGCCCTCATTCCTCTGTGTTTAGAAAATTGCTATTAGACTTATGTGGTACAGACTGGTTCACAGAGCCTTACATTCTTCCGTGCTCGGGAAATCGGAATCAGACTTACATGGCACGAACTGGCTACCTTATCCAACGGAGCGCTCCAACACGACTATCTCAATTTCATGGAGAATCAACTCGGTAGGCATCCGAGTGCGTTCGTGACAAGGAATGAAGAATCCTCATCTAGGGATTATAGCCGTGCAGAAAAAGAAGTTCGATTGGCCTTGAAGGGCTCTAAAGGTGTGGAAACCCATTTTATAGTGGAATCCGCACAGTGTGAGACACACATTTCGAGTTCACTCAAACGTCAATGTCATGTTTCCAGTAGCTGTCAGCTTAGCTGTATTCTACACCGATACGTGCTTACCAGACCAAACTCCCTGACGTTGGGTCTCGAGCGCTCAGATAGTTGTATTGCAGAAAAAGTGAAGCATAACCTGAGCTCCAATAGTGCAGTGGTTAGCAGTTACCAAAGCAAAGAGTGAGACGGTGGTTTCAACTCCCATCTGTGATCGAATGTTCTATATATCGCGCAACACACCGAGATGTATAATTGATGTCATTTATTCAATTATCTAGTGATAAATGAATGGTGAGCGCATGTGACGCAGTGATTAGGGGTGCTCTGCGTCGCACATAAGGTCAACGATTCGATCTCGCGCTCATAGCTCATCAAGCCATCATCCTTTTGAGTCGATAAATTGATACCACCGTCTCAGAATTGTCTGGGAGGATAAGCAGCACTGACTCGGTTCAGCGGGAGGCCACCGCGAGTGATTGTAAAGGCCAGATATGCATTCAATCACCTTGAACGAAGTGAAAATTAAACACGAATGCATGGCGCATCCCTTAGGTATTGATCAGCGCCGAGAGCTTTATCTTTTATCCTTTATCCTAACTGGTTGGTGACGTAAATGGCATGTCAAGTATTGAAATTACCCTGAGTTACAGTATAGCTCCACATTTGCAACGTGGCCTTTATTAGAGTCACGCTATGAGAATTAATTACTTATTCTCAACTTTGAAGCGATATAACTCCGAGAAAGTTTTATTGATCGGAATGGAAATTATTTACCGCTACAAAACTTTTCTTTCGGAACAGTTTTATTTTATCGTCCCAGAATCATGATTTTCTCTAGATTATGTCAGATAGTTGTGCTTTTTTACTGCCCCAAAGCATTTGGGCAAAGGGACTTCCGCTATCCGGCCAAACACGATCCTATTCCTTAGTATATCTTATGCATTTCTACGAGTGTGGTTGTTCCGTTACAGCAGAAATGTAATATTTCATCTACAAGACCGTCTTCGTCCCATTCCTAGGGAATCCCTGCATCTCTTGTGCAATCATTCGCACCCTCCGTTCCAAAGGTCTTCGAACACTTCACATATTATTTCGAGTGCTGCTTGAGAAATTTGGGTACTTTTCCGATAGACGGCGATAGATGAATATTCCACCCTAGTTGCTGGGCAGGAATTTTTCACAAGAGTGTTAGTAATCACTCGAAAGCTCAAATTCCTGGCTAGAGCCGTACGAGGCTGACTTTTCAAAACACCTTTTCATAACGCTGTGATATCCATGTTTCTCACGACCACGCGTTTTTTTTTCATATCTCGCTTATATTTCGCCGAACAAAACTCCTTCCTTAGACTGCTAGTTGTCTTTCCATAGTACAAGTTTTGCAGAACTCAAAAATGTATTTGCTTTTTGGAAAAGCTTTTCTAATAGCGCTGTAGGAGAGAAAAACATTTTTGTTTTACATCTTGCCGGACAAGGCTCTTTCTTCAAACTATGAGTAATCAACTGATAGCATAAGTTTCACTGACTCTAACGCTGTGCTTTTTATTGGAAAGACCGTTTCAGAGCAGTGTGGCAGGAAAAATAAGATCGAGTTCCACATACCGGCGCGCTTGTTTACGGCTAATCTACGCGTTGGGGTGGAGCGATCGATAATATAGCCTAAATTTTATTCCGTGATTTTCTTTGCTTCAGTACACACGAGGTTTTTGATACAAGTGAACAACAAGACGGTCAGGCTCTGAGGCAGGCAAGACTGCCGACACGCTAGCCACGGATACGATCTCTATTCTACTACTTTGTAGAAAATAAACTTGTATTAAAAACCTCGTGTGAGCTGAAGCGGAGAAAATCATGGAATATCTCATTCAATGGCGAGGTCAATAAATAGTCGATCTTGGGAAGTGCCTAAAGTTCTAAACGTGTGGGTGCATTTTGTTATTCAATTGGACATTTTTTCTACGCTTTGAAAGAAACTCCAAATAAAACGGCTGACTCAAATATTAGGAGATTTTCTCTACACGTTCATATGCCTTCTGTGCTTTCAGCGAATTATTCGCGTGATAAAAATGAAGGTGAGCGGCGAGTGTGGGACATAATTTTATTCTGGATGTTATAGCGCTTTAGAAAGGTGCTCGAAAAATCCGACATGTAAGGCTCTAGCCGAAGACTTAGGCTTTCGAATAACTGCTAACACTATAAAAGTTCCTGTCCAGCGATTTGGGTTGAATATGCCGTCGAACGTAAAAGATACAGTCTTTTTCTTCGCGAATCTCTCAGCGGTCGGGTCAAGTTTCTTTGCAATCTTGAGGATAACCGAGGAAAAGCATTCCCACGTGATTGCTGAAGAGAGCATTGTGGGAAGAAGTTGGGCCAGCACCCAGCTTGCTTCCTCATAACCTGCATCACTAGCCATTTCGTGTCCTCACCCAGAAGGAATTTCAGAGGTCACTAGATCCCCCAACTATGAAGGCGGTTGCTAATCGATAATAAAGAATAAAAGAGATAAAGCTCTCAGCGATGATCAATCACTGTGAGATGCGCTATTCCCTCCAATTTTTAGCTTTGTTCGAGGTGACTGAATGCATATCTGGGCTTAGTACCATTTCACCAACTCCGCAGGGACAGGATGACTTGGTGAGCCATGAGCGCGAGATCGAACCATTGATCTTGCATGCGACGCAGAGGACCTCTAACCACTGCGCCATATGCAAAATCGCTTCAATCGGTAGTAATCGATTGATAATTCAGTCGACTGTTATAGGATCAGCAAGCGTTAGCAGCTTAGTTATCGACTGTTTGACATTTCTAATCTTAGCCCTTTCGGAACCGTGTATCCACGGCCTCTGCATCTTCAGCTGGCATCTCTGGACGGTCTGCCCCACCTCCTCTTCATCTCTAGCTCCCAGCGTGCTGTGTCTAACAATGGCAGACTGTTGCGTCCAACAATGATGGCTGCTGTTCTAACAATGGCACGCTGCTGCATCTAACAATGCTACGGTGGGGTGAGAGTCATCTCTAGCTCCCAGCGTGCTGTGTCTAACAATGGCAGACTGTTGCGTCCAACAATGATGGCTGCTGTTCTAACAATGACACGCTGCTGCATCTAACAATGCTACGGCGGGATGAGAGATGCAGAGGAGATGGAGCAGAGCGTCCAGGGTTACCAGTCGAAGATGCACATACCGCGGGTCCACGGTTCCGAAATGGTTAACACGCATTTATTACGGCGAACACTTTGCCTCCGTAGTTGTAGTGAATCGCTGCAATTCCGTAGTTACGGTAGTTAGAGACGTTTCGTAATGCGCAAATTTAACCCGATAGGAAACCTGGATTAATTCACTTGCGCATTGCTGTAAAGGGATAAAGAAGGATAATGCTCTTGGCGTTGATCAATTCCTGTGGGATGCGCTATGCACTCGTCTTCAATTTTTGAGTTCGCTTGAGGTGATTTGAATACATATCTGGCCTTTACAATGAATCGCGGTGGCCTCCCGCTGTACCGAGTCAGCGCCGTTTATCTTACTGGACAAGTATGGGGCCAGTCCGGTACTAATCTACCGACCTCGGAGGGATGGGATGGCTTGGTGAGCCACAAGCGCGAGGTCGAACCATGGACCTTGTGTGCGGCGCGGAGCACCTCTAACCAGTGCGCCACCACGTGCTCTACGCATTACTGTATGTGAGGAGATTGTGTGCTACACCCCGTATCTCTAAGCTGACGCGAGGTCCGCTATTTTTTCTTGCATACTGTCAGCTAACCCGAGTTGTTAGCGGTCTCGTTCCTGTCTTCGGCTCTTCTGAGTTCTCAGATGCGATCAGGTCTCGTCGTCAGTGGCGATGTCACGATTCTCGTCGATGTTCATCAACTGCAACCTGATCAGTCCGTCGATCGGCTCGTCGCTCAGCACCACAGCGACGCGTTTTCCATTCGAAAAGAAGCGGAACAAGGGAACGATCCAGTGCTAAAAAGGCCTCGTATTCACTGTCAGGCGATCCACTAAGTAAGTATCTTTTGAATTTTTTTCAAAATAGTGCATGTGGCGCAGTGGTTAGAGGTGCTCTACGTCGCACACGAGGTCAGTGGTTCGATCTCGCGCTCATGGCTCACTAAGCCATCCATCTCCCCGCGACTGGTCTCAGACTTGTCTGGGAGGATAAGCAGCACTGACTCGGCTCAGCGGGAGGTCACTGCGAATTGTTCGAAAGGCCAGATATGCATTCAGTCACCTCAAGCGAAGTTCAGTGATCAACGCTAAACGCGTTATCCTTTTATCTTTTTATCACTTTAAAACGGAGGCGGCGTGGCCGAGTGGTTGTGATGCGTGTCGCAGCTCGCTCTGGGTCGATCCTCACCCCTCACTGGTCTCCGGCAGTCAACAACGAACGCTCTATCGGACGCTACAGACTGGCTATCCGCGAGATTTTCAGGAGACGTGCTCAGCCAGTATCCTATGAATTTAAGAAGAAGGAGAGAGAACGAGTTGACTGCTACGAGTACTGGGATCCGCACAGTAAGAAAAAGGCACACTGTGAAGACAGATCAAGAAAAAAATGATTTGGAGTGAGAATTGTGTTGGCATGTAATTCCCCGGACTTTTTCGTTTTTGTTGATTATTTTCCATGCATTTAAGTTTCTGTTTTCACTATCGTTTGAAGCATCTTCTTGCGGGTATTTGGATATATAACATTTATACATTTGCATCGAGCGCATGTGGCGCATTGGTTAGAGGTGCTCTGCGTTGCACATGAGGTCAATGGTTCGATCTCGCGCTCATGGCTCACCAAGCCATCCATCCCTCCGGGGTCGGTAAATTGGTACCACTCAGGTCTCAGAGTTGTCTGGAGGAAAAGCAGCACTGACTCGGTTCAGCGGGAGGCCACCGCGAGTCATTGTAAAGGTCAAATATGCATTCAATCACCTCAAACGAAGTTAGAAATTGAAGTCGAATGCATGGCGCATCCCTCAGAGATTGACCAACGCCGATAGCTTTGTCCTCTATCCTTTATACATTTGTTTCAAGATGGCATTCTCCTGAGAGCAAAAGCGATTGTCGATGCTACACGAGCATCATTAGGGTTCAAGTGCTGCTGAGACTCCCTTCCCCACACGCCACTCTAGTAGCGATTCCTCTGGGGACGAAACAGTTGGGAGAATTGCAGTTTGTGATCGTTTAAGGGTGGAAATGAAGATTTGACGCACAAGCAAGCTTGTAAATCCGACGGAAAGTTCCGGTAGCAATTGAAATCAAGCCATACTCGTGTAACATAAGCAATCGTTTTTCTCTCTCAGGGCAACTCCATCTCAAAACAAATGTATAATTGTCATGTATCAGAATAACCGCTAGAAGCTGTTTTAAGCGATAGTTAAATGCATGAAAATTAATCAACAATAACGAAAAGTCCGAAAATTTTCATGCCACCCCAATAATTTGGTGAGACGTCGGTTCAACTCCCGCCTGAGGTCGATCTTTTGTTTGTCATCCAATCTTCCAAGAAGAATAATTTAGTTTCTGTTCTTAATAAGCTGATGCGAAGATGTTGGTGACAGTATATTTTCGATTACAATAGCAATACAGCACAGTAAAAATGGCTGAAGTTTTGACAGTATCGCCTTCTTTAGAGTCTGTAAGAGTCAAAGTGACACGCAATCTACTCGATTAAACACTTGCATAACGAACAAGAATTCTGTAATTCCGTGAATTTCTCCTGTTTATCAAGCAGGAGGTTGTCAATACACCTTTACTTTATACAAAGTAGTGCTATAGAGTTCATATGAGTGGCGAACGCCTCGGCAGTTTCGCCTTTGTCAGAACGTGAAAGAGCCGAATTGGCGTGCAGTCCACATAGATGAACACTTTTACAACCAAATAAGATGCAACCTAAACGAAATCGTGTTAACAGCCTCTTTGCGAACAAACGAAACCCAGGGAATTATTCAGCCAATGTCGAGGTTAATCAATAGTCGGTCTTAAGAATTCTTCATTCAACTGTTCTTTCAAAAATGGTTAAAGGCTAAAAAGCTCTCGGCGTTGATCAATCCCTGAGGGATGCGCCATGCATTCGACTTCAATTTTTGACTTCGTTTGAGGTGATTGAATGCATATCTGGCCTTTACAATGACTCGCGGAGGCCACCCGCTAAACCGAGTCAGCGCTGCTTATCCTCCCAGACAAGTCTGAGACCTGTCTGGTACCAATTTACCGACCCCGGAGGGATGGATGGCTTGGTGAGTCATGAGCGCGAGATCGAACCACTGACCTCGTGTGCGACGCAGGGCACCTCTAACCACTGCGCCACATGCGCTTTAACAATGGTATGATGTTGTAATTGTATATCCAATAATGTTGAGTAATATACAAAACGTTGACCGTTAGACGGGAATCGAACCTCCATTTCACCCTTTTCTAAGGTTCGTGCGAACTATGTGCTGAACCGAGGATCCTGTCTCCTGCCATTCTTTCCGCGATACAGGCAATCGATCTGCCAGCAATCGACCGTCGACGGTTTGGCTTGGTAAGCACATATCGGGTTTGAACTCAATAACGCTTCTACCCCTGGAAGGGGTGTGATGCTGGTTAAATTCCCGTCTCAAAGTCAGAGTTTTGCATGTTACTTAACTTTATAGTGCATATCACCTGTATCACCTGTCGTCCCGTTGATCGTCGAGTGACTCGATCGGGTACCAGCAACTCTTCCATTTTTCCCTATCGCGTGCAAGAGTAGCCCAGTGGGTCCTCCTCGCTCTAGGGATTCGCTGACCATCATATCTTTCTTCTATCGCTTTCGTGAAGAAATCGGACCAGCGGCTCAGTGGTCTTCCTTTAGAGCGCTTGACGTCCCGAGGAATCCAGTCGGTAACGGCTCTCGTCCATCGGTTGTCGGATAGTACATATAGTCATTACAAAATACTACCGTTCAGGGAGCGTTTGAGATGAAGAATTCTTGTTGGTTATGAAAGTGGTGAATGAGTAGATTACTCTTGTCAGTTTGTTTTTTCTAAGCTCTGAAAGAGGCAAACCGCCAAATCGTCAGCCAGTGTATTATTATTGTGCTGTGTCATTGTATTCCAACCATGCATCTGCTTATTGAAGAGAAATACTAGCCAGGATATTCAGGTAGTCTGCTCTTCGAATTATGCGGACCCCAGAACAGAAAAACTGTGCTGGTTTAGCTGTTTTGTCCACTGGAGTCTCGAGGCATGCCTACCTGGAACTTCCTCAGGTCATCACCACATTAGAGTAGCCTCTGACCCATGTGAATCTGAGGGAGATCACCACTTTGCGATTGGTAGTTACTAAGACGGTGATCATTCCTGGTACAGTTCATCTTAGCTGAGCTCTCCAAGTGGAAACATCGGGCTCTTTCTCAACTTGGGTGATCCTGTTGCGAGGTTGGTTCCCCGCTCTCAGCAGCGTCTCCCAGCCACGATGAGGCGCCAGGCCATTTGACATGATCGACGAGAAGTACTGGAATGTCAGAAATTTATCCGCAAACATTGTTCAATTGTTCGAGTTTTGTGGTTTATAAGTTTAATTTTGGGGTTATTGAGTAGGTTATTAGAGTTCTAATATGTGCTTTCTTAAGGGCACTCCAATATTACTGCTTTTCTCGCAAACCAGAAGCCTGATAGTGACTGCGTCTCAGTGCTGAAAGTTGTGTAAGTCTCCATCGAGTTCTATTTTTCGCCTTTATTCGTCTACATATTGATTTCACTACATTTTTGTGTTGTTTTTCATGTGATTATCTTTGTAATTATCATGTTGTTCGCTATTTGATTGCTATCAATATCCTTATTTCTATCCTTATTTTCATCCTAAAGAAGCAGTTCCACTTGACATAGACTTTCTCTGTCAGACAACGTTTTCGGAAGCACCCACACGAATGGCCAATCGAGGAGCAACCTTTCGGCATAATGGAGCGAGACTTTGTGGGAAAAATGATGCATCCGGTACGGTTTGTAGCCATATAAGTTCTTGGTTCATCTCCATTTGTGTCTTCAGCCCTGGTCCTATTTCGGAGATTTGTTCATTTAGATAGAGCTGAGACCTGAAAGAGGTTTTGTCAATGTAGTTCCGTTTGGCCTAATGATGCTACGACATTTCTTTAGGAAAATCCGAGTTAGTTTCTTCTACACGTCATCGATGAAGATATAATAGTGTTCGATAAAAAATATAGGCAAAACTGAACTACGAACTCTATAAATCGACCGGAATCTTTGATGAAGATGGAATACGTGCTGGGACGATAAGGGTGTTCGAAATCATCAGCCAACATGCACAGAAGGTACCCTTGTGAAATCTCAAGCTTCTTCCTTTCGTCTATTTAATTTCCTTTGGAGATTATTTTTTGAAATATGTCTTAGAACAGGATGGCAGAATTGGTTGCTCGGAACTTTTGTAGCAACGAGGCTGTACGGAGATTCGATACGGCAAGTAGTAACATGAGTAGTCGTCAACGTGAACTACTGAATCTTACCGAACAGGATGTTTTCGCGCTAGCACCTGGAGTTCTTGGTACTTTTGCTTCCGATGCGTTCTAGTTATACTAGCCTTCAAGATTCTTCATTTTGTCGCTCTTAGCACTATTATGATGTTACAGGGGTATATCCAATGATATTAAGTGATACGCAAAGCATTCGACCCCCATGTTGAAGTTGAACCCGCGTTTTCCCAAGCAAGGTACATGCGACAACTATGCCACCGGGGATACCGCTCTGTTGCCACCACTCTTTTTCCAATGAAAAATTCTTGCAGGTTACATACATGTGTATATATGTGTGTACATGCACGTATATGAATATACATGTATACATATGAGTGTGTACGTATAAATGTGCGTGACCGCACATGTATGTGTGTGTATGAGCATGTGCATATGTACGTACGCACTTGTGTTCAGTACCCAACTTAGGTTTGGTAACCCAGGTTTGAGTAATGCAATCGGACCAAATCTCTCACAATCACTAAAGGAACACTCTGCGGAACGCCCCAGCCTGGTTATCTTCGGTATTGCAAAGAAGCATGCTCAATCACCAGGTATTCCATGATCGTGAAGATGATGAAATCCGTGAGCAAGCGAGGAGACGAATCAAGTACTTTGGCTTGCCCAGTAGAAAAACGTAGTACATGTCAAATGAGCTCCCGGCGTTGATCAGTCCTTGAGAGATATGCCATGCATTTGTCTCCAAATTTTTTGATAACATCGTTTAAGGTGGTTAAATGCATTTCTGGCCTTTGCAATGACTCGCGGTGGCCTTCCGCTGTTGCGGGTCAGTGCTGCTTATCCTGTCAGACAGATCTCACACCATCTTCGTACCAATTTACCGACCCCGGAGAAATGGATGACTTGGTGAGCATTGAGCGCGACATCGAACCATCGACCTTGTGTGCGGCGCAGAGCATCTTTAACCACTGCTCCACATGCACTCAATGTACAGGTCAAATAATGCAGTAAGTATAAAAATAAATAGCCATCACCATGAGTGAGTTCAGTTCTGTTACGTGCTCATCAGACGAATCCGTCAGTGGTTGGTTGCTGATAACTGCGATGAATTACATCGAAGAAAAAATAGTATGAAAGTGGTGGCGTCGGTGGTCTAGTGGTTGCACGCGCCTGCCATATGGGTAAAACACGAGTTCAACCGCAACTTAGGGTTAAAAGTTTTGCATATCACTCGGCATTGTTGGTCTACCTTGTATCATCATTTCCTCTTTTGTCTGCTCTTCGTCTTACTGCTCTCTTTTTTTTAGGTCCATTCCAGTTGATCCATCCATTATTGCGAGGAAAACAACCATTTATCACCTACAGTTTGTTATGCTGTGCTTTCTACAAGAAACAAATGCTGTTTGATGCGGTTTGTATTTCTTGAATTGAATCCGATGCCGATTTAGGGTTTCGTAACCTCTCCATAGTCGTTTAGGTACGCGATCTGCCATTAGCTGACAACATAGAAAAGGCTGAGCATATAGAGATGCCTGTTGATTATGGTTATGCAGCACCTCGTCTGGTTTTTTCCTTCATCACATTTGGAAACAAAATTCTTGGCAAGTATGAGGTTGACGACGATGTTGAAGTGCTTGAATTCCAGTATTTGGTTATCTAACTCTCCACCTCGGTATTCGGGATCTTCTTTCTCCGTGCCAATTTGTTTACTGAGTCATGATACCTAGGATCGTTTCGTATAAGTACGATGTCTTTTTTATCCCTTTTCAAAGTTTCTTCGCGATGTTTCTTGATTTTCTCAAGTACTTTCTCATGAATATCCTGATTTGGGTCGTGGTATCAGAGCCATTGAACCATCTCAGCCAGGATGAACTTTGTAAGTAAATTCTTTAATTCTCTCACTGCTTCTAACTGAAAACAATCAGATAGCCTTCTTGTCTCATTTTGATCGAATAAATTAGTCTCACTATCAATACTCCTCATGATATCTCTACGTGGTCCATGCTACAAATATTTTTAGATGCTCCTAATCGTGTTAATGTACTCGATATCTAAATTGAAGGTTGACTGACAACCACTATAGATTACACATCAATTCAGGCAGAAATATGGTGTGCATTACAGCTCGGAACACAAGGATACTTCATCTTCTTACTAAGGAGAACCTTCACTATGGATGTACGTGGCTTCATTTTTTCTTCTTTCTTTCACTTTTCTTTTCCTTTTTTTTTATAGCAGCAGTTTCAAAACGTATGTTATGCTAAAGGAACTTCCTAAGCGCAGAGCGAAATTCAACGTCGTCGCAAAAGAAGGGGTTTGCCGGAGCTATACTACTTCACCGAGCATGTTGACTGCTACCTTCGGGAAGCATTGATGGTGTGCAGTTATATCAGCTTCTCTGTATTTATCACATTTTCATAGGACCAAGAGCTGGCCAGGCGGTATGAATCTTAGCCAGCCTTGATAATGATTCTGAAAGGATTGATTTTTGCCTAAACAGAAGCGATGTTCTTGAAGAACGGACTAGTTTCTTACGCTCCATTCATTTTCGGCTGTGTTTATCTATGCTGGGAAATCACATGGTGAACGGCTTTGCTTCAGAGTTAGGCAGAAGGAGACAAGTGGCTTACGGAGATGTAAAGAGCATCGAGTATGTAGTGAAGAGAACGAAGAACATGTGACTCTGCCCATTCTTTTGACATAACATGATTCCTTGATGCCTTCAAATACTCGTGTAGTTGAAAGCTGGTTGTTAAATAAGTAATATGAACTAGTTAGGAGTGCGTAGACGAGAGGGCAATGCCAGGAATATTCCTTACCACGCCAAGTGGGAGGGTAATTTCAGAGGTGACGCTGTAATCCTCGAAATGTCGAGAATGGGGTCTCCATTATATTTAAATTTGAACGACAACCGATGGTGTTAGCGATTGAGTGTGTCACGATGTCGAGCACGCCGAGTAGGAAGACTTCCTGTACGATGGTCAGATTTTTTCACGAAAATTCATAAAGAAGGATATGATGCCCACCGAATTCCTAGAGCGAGAAGAATCTAGTAGCTATTCGTGAGCACGACAGGAAGTATTGGATTCTTTACTGGCCATCGCTCGATCCGCACGAAGACGGGTGATACCTCTGTGTTTTGAAACACTAGTTCAAAAGAGGCGAGCTCGTCAACAGTGAAAGGAATGTTCACCATATCTTTTGATCCACTATTTTGAGATCTTCTTCGTAAATTCAGTATGCTCTGATAGAATGTTTCGAGCCTTTTTGGTATGGCAAGTCTAGTTCTATATATACGTTTCTCCGTTTTCGCGCGTCTCATCAATACCACGTACCATTGGGCTCACCCTCTACTATCATTAGGAATCGTCGCCGAAGATGTATCAGACGTTAAAGCGTGAAATCGATAATCAATCACTCTGAAAGAACTCTATATCAGGTAATCTGTTCATTTGAAGTAGAGCGATACATTTGGCGACGGCTCCTATTAACAGTAGAAAGATGAGCCGAATGACACGTGATACTGACGAGGCGAGCGAGAACGACGAAACGCACACATGCCACTGGAGATGCCGCACCCGACCTCTGGAAGGCTAGAACCCTTTTTTGAAACTCTGTTGCATCGAGCCAGTTAGTCCCTTTTGTTGTCATCGCTCCTAAAAGTGCCCTCAGGAACGTGCACAATTTCATTTCTTCTGGCGAAAGCATAACTGCAGAAAGCTCGCAAAAGCCTATCGCGTATTGTAGGCTTATAATTAGCTATGCTTTTTGATAAAAATGTCGAGTCCCTAAGTTCGCGAGGTGAAGATGTGAGGGACTCCCACAATATATCACATTCTTACATCCATCAACTCAGCTACAAAGGGGATGGCAAACTACTGAGTTCTACAAAATGCGTTTTTACTTCTGTTTTTTTATCTCTTGTAATTTTGATTACAATAAACGAGTCAGTATTGTTTTGGAGAGCTTCCTTATCGAAACTCTTAAGGTTGCAGACAAAGGTCCACTTCAAACACGGGAAAAGAGGAATTTGCTGACGTTCAAAGTTTAGCCAAGGTTTGGTCAGTTTTGAAGACGTACAAAGAGCTTTCATTCAGTTCATAATGGACATAGCTTTAATGTAAAATTCCTTAATGTACTATCTATCGGTAATTAATAGTGTCTAGTTTTACCTCCCATGCAAATTTCCGCCAAAATGCCACGTGCTGGAACGCTAATACGTTGGGTACCGCGTAGATCGTTTTGTATCACTAATTTCCGCACCGTGTCTCGGCTTACTATAGCGGATGTGTGCCCCGACATAAATCTGATCATGGGGTAGACTTATCTATTTATATTTTTTTTACTTATTTGTATACTTTGAGATATCAAGAATTAGCAACTTCACGGTACTTCACGAAAAATTTATATTCGTCTCAGTGTACAGTTCATGACATCTCGTATTAATATAGGAACAGTATAAATAAAAGTGTATAATATATACAGGAACAGTCTTAAAAACGATTTGAAATGTGCAGTAGCATCGTAGATATGAGTTCCTACACAGTGTCCAGCATCATTTTGACAATTGTTTTGAGGTTTATTGGTGAGCTATGGCGATGTTCTACACGGTCGATAGCCTGATAAAGTCTTATCAGTCATATTCTATCTTCTGTCGGTCACAAAATCCCTTTAGTGACGATAAAAAACCAAACTTGGTCGTGAAACTACAAAATTGTCATTTGAACGCGCTCCGTCATCCGGTCAGCCGCTCCGTGTGGTAGGCAGAAAAACCGACATGACACTCAACTCTTCAAACCCCGTTAGCTTGCAGAGATGAGAATTGCTCAAGTGCGCAAACTTTTGTTCCGTTTCAGGAATCGGGCACCACTACGTGCACAAAATCACTACCCTCCTGATCAGAAGGCATTTTCCATAACGAGAAATTCTAATGAAACAGTTGAAAAGTACCAAGATGTGAGCTTCTAAGACCTTTTTAGTTTTTTTCTGTTGTTGTTTTCTCAATTTACTAGCGTATTTCCATTCTTGCTCGTGATGCTTTGAGTTCAGGGACTTTCTTTTAAAGGAGAGAATAATCTTGTTTATACAGAACACAAAGGCACTGATTTTTGGACGAAAACACTGGCTTATGTCGCTTGGTTAAGGGTTGGTTGAGCTTTGAGGATTCTTAACCTACTCTCGGATGTTGTGGTGAATTGAGGATATCTATGATTCAGACCAAGTTTTTTATACTTGGTGCAGAGAAGGCCTTGGCAATGAGTAGTGAGGATCTGATCAAAGGAGGTCAAAAAGTATTTCGTATGATACTGGATGCCGTAGTGGGAGTAAGCTGATTTCTGTGTTGCTTTTGAGCCTTTGATTTTTCTCAATTTTTTTTTCGATTCAGAGGAAAGTGGAGTCATTAGCACCGTTAACATTGGGACATTCCGCATTGGATAACCATCGAAAGCTAGTTTGGAATTTGGTGGAAAAGCAGAAAAGAGCTCTTTCGGTAAGTACACTTTTCTTGAAATTATGTGGACTGTATAAAAAATTTATCAAATATGGCCGTCGCTTTTCCGTTAGACGGTGACAAATGAATATTCCACCTCATTCGCTGGAAAAGAACTTTTCATAAGAGTGTTAGTAATCATTCGAAGCTCAATTCTCTGGCTAACACAATACGTGGCCGTTTTTCAAACACTCTTTCTTTTATAACGCCGCAAAGAAAGAAAAACACTTGTGTTCTCACTCGTGTTTTTCTCGCAAGACGGAGCTCTTTCTTTAGACTGTTAGTAATCTTTCCATAGCGTAAGATTTAGATATCCAATGCTCTGCTTAATTTCTGGAATGACCGCTCCCCTACAGCGGAGAGGAAATAAGATCGAACTTGTATACGCGAGCAAGGGGATTTTTGCTGATCTGTGATGGGGGGGGGGGGGGGGGGGAAGATGCCGATTGACCCTTCTGCCATAATAATGTGCGATTTTTGATATTCATGTAAGAATTATTCTTCGAAACTACAGATCAAACGTCTGATTATTATATTAAAAGTTTTTCTACACATTCGTGTACTTTTTGTTTTTCCAGTGGAGTAACAGTTCAATTGCCCGGCTGATGTTAAACATGTTTTTACTTCGAATTCAACAGCGTCATAAAAGGCGTTTTAAGAATCGGCCATGTGCCTAGCCAGAGATTCAAGCTTTCGAATCATTACTAACACTATGTGTGTAACTAGACATTTGTCGTTTAGGTCACAGATGCCGATTTTGTCGGTGTTAATGGATTTGTGTATAATTGGGATGGATTCAGCACTGAGCGAGGTAAGATATTTCTTTTTTTTTTTTTTGCTACTACTCCTATATCACAATCCATTTTTAAACCTTTGAGAGCAAGGTCTTTTTTGCTTTTCTCACTTTGATGATAGTTCGATAGCTCAAAGGTTTCGGCGATTTTGAGAGTACTAAGATCGAAACACGTGTATCGGGCAGTACAAGCGTGCCCATAAAAGATCACAGGCACGCCTCAAAAATGAATATCAGGCAGATTTTAAAAGTGTTTTGTCTACTAAAAAGACTTTTAGTGCGCTATAATTCCGATGATAACATCACGTTTTACCTTCGGCGCGCATTATGCCTCGTCTCACAAGTCGCACTGCGTGCAGCGATTTGTAAGCCGGCTCGAAAGGGCGCAGTTTTGCGTTTTTTTTTTTGGAGATTTCTTCTCTAGTGTAGTTTTTGAGAGCGCATGTGGCGCAGTGGTTAGAGGTGCTCTGCGTCGCACACGAGGTCAATCGTTCGATCTCGCGCTCATGGCTCACCAGGCCACCCATTTCTCCAGGGTCGGTAAATTGGTACCAGACAGGTTTCAGAGTTGTCTGGGAGGATAAGCAGCGTTGACTCGGTTCAGCGGGAGGCCACCGCGAGTCATTGTAAAGGCCAGATATGCATTCAATCACCTCAAACGAAGTTAAAAATTGAAGTTGGATGCATGGCGCATCCCTCAGAGATTGATCAACGCCGATAGCTTTTTTTAGCTTATATGGTTTTTAAGAATATTCAAAGCCTTAGCGAGGTTCGTACGCCAGAGTTATACATGTGTTTCGGAGGTCTCACCCCCCTTGTCAGTGGCCCACGCCTCACTTCAAGCCCTGCATTGTTGCAAGGACAATATGCTGTCATCACTTTTCAGTCGAAGGATCGCGGCAGGTAGATGCAAATTGATCCATATTATCGACTGTTTTTTTGAACTCAAAAAACAGGGCTCAATGTGGGGCGTTAGCCACTGGCGAAGGGGCGAGACCTTCAAAACACGTGTGTGGCTCTGGTGTACCAACCTCGCTAAGGCTTTAAACATTCTTAGAATTAGATTGAATGTTTATTTCGAGACTTCAAAAAAGTCGATGCTATGGATTTCTTCTCCGTTTTCTAGGAATGTAAGGCTTTCTTTTTCACAATTACAGAGAGAATTTCGTACTATCGTCGAAGGCGTTTTTTTTTTTATTCTGTATCACCAACCAAGCCCTGCTGTAGAGCTTGAGGTCTGAAGTACCTTGCCCCTAAGGGGATGGAAAGTGCGTTGCGACAAAGTAATAATTCCGTCTTCTTTTTACTATTTTTTATTTCCAAATCACATTTCTAGGTTTTTCTTTCGAGATGTGAAAGGTTGTATAGACGTTAAAAGTGTTTTCTAGTGGGACGTATAGACGTAAAAGTGTTTCTAGTGGGACTAACTTCTCTAGAACTGTTAAGTATTGCGTCTATTTTCAATGTGTACCGTTAAGCTTACAATACTCAATAAAATCTTCAGACTTTATTGAAATTCCGTTTATCTGATGTATTTATTATGCCTAGGCACAATAGCACGAATGATTCATTCACCGTCCTTCGTTTCATTTGATGCTGCAGGAGAGGTTTTGGAGAAACCATACCTTAAATATTCGATCATACTGGCTGCTTTATTAAGGAAGAATGAGTTGTATAAGATGGTGAGTGATTAACCTTTCAAAATCCGTGACTCTGAGGACATAATTGAGTTTACTTTCCCGGTTATGTTCTTGCAAGTTTTTTCTTTACCGATTTGACAAAGCATGACTTCACGCTTATTGCAGCAAAATATTAAGGTTGGAGAAGAAAGTTCTGGGGCACTCAAATAAACAGGAGGTAACTTCCACGCTTATCATGGGAATAATACAGTTTCTTATGTGGGATTTTCCCGCTGAAGACCTGTAAATATTCGTCTTCACTTCACTTTGTTGCAAGCCTTCACTATGCTTAACGGTACAATCGAGGTTCGTGTTTTATTGCAATATTGGAGAAAGGCTCTTTCACACACAGCTGCAGTCGATGAAATCAACAAAGTTTACGAGAAAGGGACAACAAGCAAATCTGCTGCTGAACGCTGGTTTCAACACTTCAGTGCCGGACATCTTGACCTCGAAGACGGGGCTCGTTCAGGACGTCCAACAAAGTTGAACAACGAAAATTTGATCGCTGTTTTGGAAAATGAACGTCGTCAAGTCGAAGAAATGTTATTTCGACAACACCAGAAACTTGGAGGATCGATGGCAGAAAGTCGTAGAAAAAGATGGCCTCTATTTTGAAGAACAGTTGTTATGGTTTTTGTTCGGAACCCATGCATAAATTTTCAATTCTTTACAGGTGTTTCAGAACTTTCTCTCTCACCCAATAAGTTTAGTCTCCTGTGTTGGTTAGATTTAGGTACGACAGCTGCCCTTCAACTTCAGTGAAGAAAGGATGCGAATGAAAATGCCCGCTGATTACGGATTTATTACTCCCCGTTACGTTGTGGTACGCATCGATATGTGTCACGAGGTATGTGTCCAATGAAGAGCGTCCGCTATAAGTTTTAGGGCCAACCTCAGCGTGCATGACACCGTCTTCTTCAAAACATCCCTTTCTTTTGACCACATAAGTACTGAGGGTTTCAAATAATGTTGAATGATGCAAAATTCTGAAGCATGGTAAAAGCTGGAATTGCATCCCACCCTTTCCTGGTGGCGGAGTAATAACAGATCATGAGCGGTTTGCAGTGATTAGTACGGACCCCGGAAATAGTGAGACGCCACTTCAACTCTCACCTAAGCTCCAAGCTTCTGCATATTACGTAATATTTGGATATATAGTTGGAACCTAACTAGAGAATTATTGGCAATTGCTGACGGTACCATTTTACGAAATCGTTCATGTATTTATTTGAATCTCATTAGTTTGCACGAGGCTAGTCCTTATTGTAGCTGTTTCGACGCCCTTGTCTTGCTCAGAACTGCGCTGATCTGTATCGAGTGTCGACAGCCATTTGTTCATACCATGTTATTTTTCTTAATGGTCACACGGAGTCGAATCCCAGGGAGCACCGTACAAATCAGAAGCACTATCCACACTGCTCAAGTTTCTCGAGTCTGAGCAAGTGTCTGACAAATCTCTTATGGTTGTCAGCTTAAGCGATATCACTTACCTGACCAAACCTATCAATGGTTGGTGGTTGATCGCTATGATAGAGCCATACTGAAGAATGAGTGGTAGGTAAGCGGTAGTTCCGGTGGTTTAGTGACAGCATGCGCCTCCGGTATGGGCTGAGATGCGCGTTCAACTTCCGTCTAAGGTCAGATTTTTGCCCACCATTCAGTTCCCTTGGGTGCATTGGGGACCTCTCTCTCTTCCTCACCTATCGAAATCCTCTGGAAGTATTATACCGTTGTGAAAAGTAGAATCTAAGAAGCTTCCAAGAAAGCTAGACGGACTTGAAAATTTTCTTGCCGATCAGCTTGATATGCTCAATTAGAGGAAGATGTTTCACTGTCGTGCTAATCGAATAAATCAATTATAATTTAGGAGAAGCAACATATTGAGTTTTTCCATAGTCATATCTTGATGTTAAAAATAGTAGCGGCGTTGTCTAGTTGGAGGTGACTTTCTTGTTCTTCGGCTCATAAATTTGGAAGAGTTCCCAAAAAACGCTAAAAGAGCTCAATCAATGGTTTTATAATAAGATTTTAAGCACTGCGTCTGTTAAAACAACACACGCCACCTCGTAAGTGTTAAGTTTTCTTGCACGCTGCAGTCGCTCTACAGTTGTACGCTTCAATCTTGAGCCATTTATAGATCGAAGTCAGGCGAACAGTATTGTCATAAGCGTTGTGTTTAAGCCTTCAAGCGTTTTAAAAGAGGTACCGAGGGAGAGGTAGCGGAGTGGCGACGGTGGTGATGGAGACTAGCAGAAAGCAAGATACTGGTTTGACCATCTCCCCAACTCTCTTGCAGCTAATCAACGGAGACCTTACCAAAAGCGTTAGTCTGTTCCTCGGATAGTGCAAAGAAAATTCCCCGACCAGCATTCTATGTCATCCATGAAGAGATCCTCAAGCAGCATTCGAAACTCGAAATGGGCTATTTCTTATTATGAGGGAACAAATGGAAAACTGATCTCATTCGCTGGAGAAGTTTTCATAGGAATGTTAGCAATTTTCGAAAGCTGAGACTTCAGAATACTATCCCACATGGCCAGTTTTTCATAAAACACTTTTATCGCGCTATGATCTCCACACAGAATTATGTCTCAGAAGCGCATTTTTCCACCGAACAGAGCTCTTCCATTGGACTATTAGTAGTTATTCGATAGCGTAATCCTTTTGATTCCAACGCTGTGCTTATATCCTTTAAAGACCGTTTCTTTGAAACGCAGAAGATAAAATAAGTTGAATGATCGGATGAGTACCAAGAGTCCAAAGGGAGAATTGTCTGGCGAGAAATATGCGCGTCTGCAACACAAGGAATCTCCTTCTGAAGCAGCGTAAAAAAAGGTGTTCTGAATAACCGGCAACGTGGGGCTGTTTCCTGAGGTCTCACGTTTCTTTTGAATGGTTACTAACACTCCTATGATATTTTCCTCTCCAGCGAATGATGACGGTTTTTCATTCGTTCGTAATATAATAAGAGAGAACCTCAAAATGTTTGAAAACCTTTGTGGAGGATAACTGCGAGGGAGCGAACCAAATCCAACAAATGTGGGGATTCGAACAGTAGAATTTGATGACGGGTTCTTCAGAACAGAAGAAAAAAATAGTGATTTTTTTTTAATTCGACACCTCGAACAGCATGTTGGGAAGGAAGCTGTCGTATCTTTGAAAAGGCATAGCGTCGTCGTGTCGTCTTATTAGTAGTTTGTCAGATAAGTTTGAAAAGTTTATTTAAAAAGATGCGCCTAGTAAAGTAAAAAGCGACGGAAAACTGAAGCATGTTGCTCATGCCATCGCAAGTGTTCAACTCTTTCGGGACTGTGTATCCACGTCCTCTGCATCTCCAACCCCCAGCGTGGGAGCGCGTTTTCATTCTCTTATGTTATGTTGTATGTAAATATATTGTGTTGTTATACGCGGGAAATTACCAACAATAATACAATTGAAATAATACAATAAAACATCCAATGTGTTCTGTTCTACGGTCGCGAAAGGCTCAACAGTTAATTGTCGGGAACTTTTGATACGACGCATCAGTACAATTCCGTCAGACGGCACGGGATTAAAAATCGTTTCCTTTCGCTGGACAAGAGATTTTCATAAAAGTGTTAGTAACCATTCGAAAGCTAAAATCTCTGGCTAGCGTCGCACATGGACGGTTTTTTGAAAAAGTCTGCTTATAACGCTTCAATGAAAGGAAGACATCTGTGTTTCACGCACGCGTTTTTCTCTGAAGACAGAGCTCTTTCTTTGGACTATAAATATCTTTTGATAGGGTAAGATATAAAGATTCTGACCTTGTGCTAACATGTTGAGAAAATCGTTTCTGCGCAGTGCATCAGGGAGAATAGAATTGATTCACATGCACGCGAAGTGTACTTTGGCTAATTCACGGATACGGGGGGGGGGGGGGGGGGTCTGCGTGATCATCTATCGATGGCGCCTTGGTAAAATGCCATTTTCGTTGTTTGATTAGGAATTGTTTCTCCGCTTTGAGAAAAACTCCAGATCAAACGTCTGACTCTGACACTAAAAGATTTTCTCAACACGGTCATGTGCTTTTCGTGCTTCCAGTGAAGTAATAGTTGAACTGCGCGGCCGATGTGAAGTAGTTTTATGTTGAAATTTCCGGTGTTATATAAGAGTTTTCCTGAAGAACGGCCACATACAGTGCTAGTTGGAGATTTAAGTTTTGCAATGATTACTAATATTCTTATGAAAAGTTTTTGTCCATCAAAAGGTATCGCTTCTTGATCCCGTGCCGTCTAAAGGTAAATTATGTGCGCATTTTTTTTTCTTATATCGAATGGTTTCAATTTTCAGGTGATCTCTCCTGCTCCATTGTCTTTATGTGAAGATGGATTGATATATGATTTTCATATACATTCTTTTTGAGAAAAGGTACGGACTTCAGATAATGTTCGAAAGGAGACTTTGTATTATCAATGAAATGAAGAATTCATTCAACCATGTTTTTTCCTTTTTGAGGCGGTATCTATTCCGATATCATATCACCATTATGTTATCTGCTTTTTTTTGCTGAATCCTGATTTCATGCCGCTCCGGTGGTTTTGTTTTGTTTTTTTTTTTTCGAAAAGATAGACTAATCCGACTTGTGGCATCTGTGGTAATTTTGGTGTAGATGGATCCTATGAGTGAGTGATTTATGAGGCTTTTTTTAGCAACATTTGAGTTCACATGGAAGTAGATAGGGACCATTTGCTTCGCTTGACGATGCAAATCATACCTGGAACGTATTATGGCTTGAATCTGATATGAGTGTAGTGTCAGATTTTAATTGGCGTGTGATGATTGGACAGGGAAAATTATCTCCTTGTATATTTTCTTAGGGGCGAGTGTGGCGCAGCACCTAGAGGAGATCTACGGCACGCGTGTAGTCAAAGGTTCCATGCCATGCTTAAGGCTCACCACGTCATCCATCCCTCCGGGGTCGGAGTGAATCCGTACCAGACTTGTATTCAGGAGTAGTAGCGCTAACTCGATTCATCGATGTCTACCGTGAGTCATTCTGAAGAACAGATATTCAATCAGTCACCTCAGACGATGTTTAGTGAAGTCGAATGCATGGCGAACCTCTCAAGGATTGATCAACGCCGAGGGCTCTAGCTTTTTTATTAGTAACTAGTCGGTTTACATGACTATGTAGTAAATCTATCAGGGAAAGACGGCGACAAATTTTTGAGCTGATCTCAATCGCTGGATAGGAATATTTCACAGGAATTTTAAAAATCATCCGATAGCATAAGTCTCCGGCTACAGCTCTACGTCGGCGGTCTTTCTAAACACGCTTTCGTAAGGATGTAGCATCCAAAATAAAATTATGTTTCACACTCACCTTTCGCCTTCATTTTTATCACGCGTATAATTCACTGCAAGCACGAGTAGCATATCAGCGGTGTAGAGAATTCTCTGTAGTGTCGAAATCGTACATTTTTATGGGAACTTGCTGTCGTTCGATGAAAAAAATCTTCAATTGAATAACAATTTTACAAACGCGATCGATCGCTCCGCCCCTGTCCCGCCCTCTCCCCCGCTTTGTGAATTAGCCGGTAATCAAGGTTGTCGAAAATGTGGAACTTGATCAATTTTACTTGCGAAGCGGTATTTTCGAGTGATCAGTGCAACGCTGGAACTATTGGAACTTACGGCATCGAGTGTTTATTAATAGTCTAAAGAAAAAGCTCTGTCCGGTGAGGCTCAAAGCACAAATCTTTTCCCTCCTACAGCGCTATTAAAACAGCTTTTCTAAAAAGCGAACACATTTTTGAGTTTTTCGAAAATTGTGCTATGGAAGAAAGCTAGCGCTCTGGGGAAGAAGTTTTGTTCAGCGAATATATGCAAGACAAAGAAAAAAAGTACATGCTCATGTGAAACATAATTTTATTTTGGATTTTGCAGCACTATAGAGGAGTGTTCAATAAAACCGACCACGTAGGGCGTTAGCCAGAGATTCAAACTTTCGTTTGATTACTAACACTCTTATGAAAAGTCTCTGTCAAGCGCGTGAGACCGGTCCATAAATTTGTCGCACTCTAACATATAAGTTCCTGTGTCAGGAAGTTTTCTATTTGTATCATTTAGCGGAATGGAGATTCTAGGGAACAGTCATAGAAGCATCATAGATTGAAGGTTAGTCTCTCGCGCGACTGGGAAACCTTGTCGAGCTGAGCAAGTATTGTATCGTTTGGTTGTGAACATGGGCAAAAATCGCTACTATACTCTCAAGCAACAGTTTGTTAGGATCTTTTTTTGGTTGCAATGGGGCAAGTGGAAAACGGACCTCACTGGCTGGACAGGAACATTTCATAGGGGAGTTAGTAACCATTGGAAAGCTGAGAAGATTTCTGACTACAGCCCAGCGTCGCCGTTTTTCAGAACACCCCTTTATAACGCTGTAAAATCCTAGATAAAACTAGCCCAGACGAGCATATTTCTCGCCAGGCAGAGCTCTTTCTTTGGACTACTAGTAATCGATCGATGACGTAGCTCCTGTCCAGCGAATGAGGTCGGTTTTTTATTTGTCTCCTTATAAGCGAAAAGATCCTTTGCTGAAGTAGGAGCTCAAAGTGTTACAAAAATAGGTATTATACACGTGGTTCTCGGTCTTTCTTCGAGGGCGGAGAAGGGGGAATTTAGATTGCAAAGCGGTGAAAGTGGGCCGAACTGTGTAGAAGTATAAGTGTGATCTAAGCCCACATCCTGATGTGGAGGTTTAAGAACTGATGGCAGCGCTGGGCGGTTGCATCTATTGGACAAGGAGGCAAGCTAAGTTGATTTCATGTCTCTTTTTCTACGCAGAGTTACGTCTTTCACATCTTTCAATTCGTACTTCGAAGTAGCTCAGAAGTGCTTTTACTTTGTGCGGATACTATTGACATGTCGCGTTATCGTGGAAGAATTTAGCTAATATGTATCTTTGAACTTTTATTTTACTTATAGGGAAGGAAATGTCGCTACTGGAGAATCGTGGAGATGGTCCTCGAGTGACATCGGACTTAGCGACGCCTCGTCGAAGAAACGAGGATTTGGGCACGAGCGAAAACCCAATCGTTTTGTCCCCATCACCTATTGTTCCTAGAATCACCGACGAGATATCGGCCGGAAGGACACCACAGCGGTTACTCGAACGTCACGAAGGAAGTGTCCACTCGGTGCCTATGTAGAGGTTGTGTTTGCTTCTCTTATTCCCTTTTTCATCTCTTTCGTTTTCTCGTAGATTTATCTTGTGAATCTTGAAGATCATTGAGGATTCAAGGCCAGTGCGCTCACAATCAGTGGAGTCATGTAACGTTGTGGTTAGTGTACACGCTTCACCTCTATCTATTCTCATAAACGGATGGGTGAAAGGACATGTGTTGCAGAATGGAATGACGGGGGTACAAGTATCTTTTTTTTTTGGTCTGTTCTCTTAGTGCTCTCCTTCAAGACCTTCAACGTCTCCTCACGAAGTCACAGCATACTGGCTGAGCACGTATCCTTGCAACATGTCTGTGAGAATGTTAGAGCCCTATCGAGGTTGGTACGTCAGAGCCGTCCGTACGTTTCGACGGTGTCGCCCGCTTCATCAGTGGCTCATTCCCCACATTGAATCCTATTCTATAGCAGCGATAAGGAGACGTTATTTATGGTGATAGCATATGATATTAACATTTCCCCATATCTTCTATAAAGCAAGGTTCGGTGTGGGGGCGTAGGCCACTGATGAAGCGGGCGACACCGCCGAAACATGCGTATGGCTTCGACGTACCAACCTAGAAAAGGCTCTAAATTTTTGCACAGGTTATATTGAGTGTTAGCGAGGTTTGAAATAGTCGATGAGATGAAATTCTCTTCGGTAGACGTTGATTTGTGGGACATGACTAGGCGGCGAAGCCGAGAAATGCTGCTATGTTCGCCCGACGAAGTTGGTTATGACGGTGAAATCAAACGGGTGATTATGTACGGAGTATGCGGGCTTGGGGTGATTGTATGATTAAGTGCCGTTTAACGGCTATAAGTGTGGTGATAATACATGGGGCTCAATTCTTTGCTCGTGGCGGCCAAGCAAAGCCTATTGTAGCCTTCTTTGCCACACAAGTTGAAGCCCTGCTTGTCGTAGAGGACACGTCACCAATCGTCCGACGGTAATGGGATTCCCTCCCATTGCGCTAAACATCGAATTTTTCTGTGGTACTGTAACCGTTGGACTGAAAACAATTAAGCAAAGCGCAAGAAATACTTAAAAAAAATGTGCTGTGAGGCGTCGGGTTTTTTGAACCAACAACCTTCTATAGTCACTCGACACTGGACTGCTGACCGTGCGTTTCTACTGAAGGGGTTAAATGGTTATTGTTATATGCCTATTTATTATGTGATAAAGAGGTAGCAAACGAATCTATGGGGCGTTGCTACGATAACCCAGATAGATAGCGTCAGTGGGTACAAAGACGATAATTTCGTTTTGTGAATGTGGCATCAGAAACTGGTGAGCATTTAACCTTAATCGGCTAGTGTTTGATATTGAAAGTACGATACGAACAACCTGATCTAGTGTAGCACAGTGGTTCAGAGTGACCTGCAGTACACAAAGAGTCATTAGTGTCATGTATTTGACCCTCTGTAGGGGCAACTAAGAGTCGCTTATTCCTTCAAAGCTGCAAAATTGTTCCCATACTTCCACAGACATTGGCTCTATGAGTTGTTAGGAACTTTCAAATCATGTGGAGGTGGGCTATGAAGTACGACGCTCAGTGAATTCGGATGATCACCGCGTTGATAAGGGAGGGATTGATTAAGATCTAGTCCTTTCTTTTTTGTTGTATCACCTCTTTCGACATTTTGTATTAAGTATTTAAGGCTACTAGCATATAGTTTTGCCAAATGAGCCCATGTTTTCGATATGGGATGAGAAAGTTCCTACTGTGAAATTGAAGATTTTCTGTTCGAGCTAAACATTTTAGACGGGGTGGAGCAGCACAGTGGTCGTTAGGTTAAAGAAGAAGTTTCTTAAGAACCGCGAAGATTTCAGATTTTATGTTTGTTTCATATAGTGTCGTTTATTGTAAGTTTATGGGAACATCTCAGGAATATTTCCATAAGAAATTTCCACGGTTACGCTATTTACAGTGCATCAAATTTTGATTCATTCTTCGGATATCAAATGATGACGATGGACAAAATTGAGCTTGGAGTTTTGATAGGCTATTGCTGGAAAAGACCACATTGGACAAGAGATGCTGCGAAGGAGATCTGTAGTATTAAAGGTGAAGAAACCGTGAACCATGTGACTGATCTAAAGTGTGCAAACGATTTGAAAATGGCGATCTCAGTCCCGAAGACTAACCTCATTCCGACCGGCCATTAAAATTGGACGGTGAAGATCTGTAAGCAGCTTTGGATGCGGACCCGTCATCATCAAGCACTCATGAACGGGCAACGGAACTTAGCTCGATCAAAAGACCGTCTGGAGTCAAAGTCTCAACACTTTTGCATTGAAACATCCACGTGGTTTCTAAGTTCTTTTGTTTGTGTGAATTCGGCGGCTACGTGAAAGTATTTGATTTCGTTACGAATTTCGTCGGAGTTGGTTGAGCTGAAACTTCTTGGATTTTTTATGTTTGCCGTGCTTCGGCTTTTCTACCTCGACTAGTGAGAGTGGTAAGGTTCAGACAAGTCTAATGCAATTTCTCGATACTGGAGAAAAGGAAGAGTTGGTGGACCCGGAGCTACGTAGAATCTTGGATTGGTTGAGTCCTCTGTGAAGTAAACGGCATCACTACCACTGCTCCAGAGACATTAAAAGTGGTAGTAGTTTGGTACTAAATTGATTGATAGTAGATTCGTATTAAATCGATCGTAAGGTACTAGTTTACAACCGTATCCGAAAGGTCTTTGATTACGAAACGAGAAATCGTAATGCCGAGAGTTCTCCTAACCCTTTCCGTCTTAATCAGGTCAGAGAATGTTTCCCAAATCGGCGGTTTTTCGTTTGTCTTGCTTTATGTTACGAATTCTTTGATTCTCTGTTTCAGGACTTGTCAACTTGTACTTATTTTATACCTTAGCGCTTCTCAAATGGGTGGCTATGAATCATCACTTGTTTTTCAGTTATCGTGTGAAACGGTTCAATCGACAGAGTACCATGTCGAACGTCGGAATAGAGAACCGTTTGAGAACCGAATAGAGAACCGTTTTTTCACACGGCGTGGCTGTACATCAGGAGGAGGTCGTGAACAATCCTCGCCATTACCTGTAAACATACGGTGATTATCCGGTCGGAACAAAATAAAACGGTCGTCTTGGTCTTCCTTAATCTTAGTGGAGGCGGTAACTTCCTGAATACCAACGAAGAATGGTGGACTTAAATATTGTGAAGTTTATAGATTTGGGTTCCTCACTTTTGCCACTCAACTTCTTTTCTGCGAAGAAAATTTCGCGAAGTAAGCGGCGTTTTGTACTCAGGGTTCGTTCAGGTAAAATACTGAATCGTGTATGTCTATTTATTCTACAAGAACTTGTTCTACAGTTTCATGTTACATTGGATCCTTATCCAAAGAGAGTGTGTGGTACAGTGGTTAGAGGTTTTCTTTGATACACATATGGTCATCAGTCGATAATGCGATCCCGCGCTCGATACTCACCAAGATTTCCAACCCTTCGGGGTCGCTGAGCTGGTGCTAGACTTGTTTAGGAGGATAGAAGCACTGACTCAATACACTAGTAGGCCTCTACGATTCACCGTAAAGGTCAGATTCGCATTCAGTTATCTCAGACGATGGGAAAAAGGCATGACGTATCTCTCAGGGTGTTTGTCAACATCGAGAGCTTTATCCTTTCTAATCCATACTGTTTAGTATTGTGGTGGGAGTGTTCATGGACAATGTACACTAAGCGGTACACCATTTTTTCATTGGACGTAATTGTGTTAGACTGTTGAGAGGGCAGCTGCAACTTTGAAAGCTCAGTGGTTACGTGAGATTCAGAAGTGTTTAAAAGTTTTACGATTCGAAAGCTGCTAAAAATGTCTATCAATAGCAGATGAGGGAATTTTTTGATGAAATCATAAACCGAAATTAGCTTGCAACGCATGGACTTGTCGTCCATCCCTTTCATGCATGTTTATTCTTCCTGCGAATAGCGTTTCATCCGTTAATTTATTCCGAAACTGAATTATTCAGGCTGCAAGAGGCGCTGACCCGTCCGTTCAATGTCCGTTGACTGCTGCAACTGAAGCGGTAAATCATTCATTTATAGCAAATCGAAAACGACTTTTACTAGACTTTGTTCGATTTGTACAGCTTAAACTTGGGTAGTTGAACCTTTATATTAATGCTATTTGTAACGTAAATAGCAACATTCAAAAGTATTACAAGTTTACAGATTACTATATACAGCAACATGATTGGTAAGCTGGTATGTGACATATGATGCTGGGCCAATCCACCAGTTTGTACTATGCGTACAACTGAAACAATGATGTCGTATGGGTTAATGATCCAACGCTCGAATTTGCTGCATAATTTAGTAGATAAGGGCTCCGTGACCGAGTGGTTGTAATGTTCGTCACTGCGCGCGTGGTACCGATCCCCACCTCCCACCTCTCTCCGGCAGTCAACAGCGACGTCCTATGAAATGCCATAGCAAGGCTATCCTGGAGATTCGCCTAACCAGCATTCTACGCTGCGCAACAAGACGAAAAAAAAGCGAATTGAATCGTTTTCATAAACTGCAGCATAAAGAATCAAAACGATTCTCGACGTATCTTTCCAAAAGTCGTCGTTCTTGAACGATACTACGCATTTTGAGCACATCGTTTGGTATCGAGTAATTTTTACTGGTTCAATAGTGTGAATTTACCTCGGTCTTTGACCATTTTCGCTTCTTGTAAATCATCAAAATTGCTCAAAATCATCAATGATGAAATCTCAGCATTTTTTTTTTTGCTTAAACATATAGGTTTACTGAAATTTTTGCGAGAAATCGCCGATAAAAATAGTTTTGTAACATTTTAAAAGTTTATCTGGATTGAGATTGAGAGAACAGAATGACTTATCGACGCAAAGAACACATTCAGATGAAGTAAAACTGACTATTGACAACTATGAAAGTGATTCAGTAGCTACATTCAACATGCTATTTTTGTAGGTTACGAATTCCTCTGATTCTTCGCAGCCTCCTCCCACTGGAAATGGAAAAGTCAGTGTTTCTCTGTAATTACTACTATCCAATTTGCAGCTGTCACTTTTGTCTGAAACTCATTGGTCCCGAATGTTCTTAGTAGTTCAGGTGCAGTCTTCCCCCAACCAAGAGACAGCTACAAATGAGGTTTTTTCCCGTTTCTTTTTCTCATTTCAGATTTCAAGATCATTATTAAGCGTAGAATTCTTGCAGGTCAAGAGCAATCAATGCTTGATTGTTCCACAAAACTTTGAAATTCTTATGAGATGCGCAATCTGTATGGAAATATTCCATAATCCCGCAAAGTAGGTAGTTTCATAGGAGTATTCTTTTTGCATGTTTAATTGTTTAAAGGTCTCTTGTCTTGATATCTAGTGTAACTCCATGTAACCACAAGTTCTGCTATTCGTGCCTCATATCTTGGAAGCGAACCAATCAGACTGCTCATTGTCCTCAGGTTAGGTTTTGAATCACAATTCTGATGGATTTTTTACTGATAAATCTACAAGAGTTCTCATAATTTCTTGTTTTTACTGCTTTTTTTGTAGTGTTATGATGTTTCAAATACACCTAAGAGAATTGTTTCCCGTCTGAGATCGAATTTTTGCTTACTACTCAATTCTCTTAGGTCTATATGAGTTCTTTGTTTTACTGCTTTTTAACAGTGTTATGATGTAGTAATTTTACATCTAAGAATATTAAGTGGTATGCAGCCCTAGGCGGGAGTTGGACTTACGTCTCACCCATGCGGGGGGCGGCATTTTACCACTACACCACCGAGGCCAGGTTCACCTTTTGTCCGAGGTCGAATTTTTTGCATACCGCTCAACATTCTCCGGTGTATATCCTGCTTGAAGACTTTTACTTATGAGTTATTCACAGTTTAATAGTCGTGTTTAGCACATAGCGACTATACGTGATTTCTTTCGCGTGCGTAGAGCGTGATATACGACAGAAACGGTCCCCTCTGTTTCTTTTTGTATCTTCTCTATACACTTGATCTAATGTATCCTTTAGTTTCTTTGATATCTCATGTGGTGAAAAAAGACCGATCAGCCATTTAAATCACATTATTGTTAGCCGTTGAAAAAACTTTCAAATGTACAAGGTATACGATGGCATCTCCATGTTTTCTTGTATCGAAATCTATATTATCTATAGTTAGATCAAACACTTTCCGGTGAGAAAAATGCATGTCTAAAGCCGAGATAATTCTTCTTGTAACACACAGTAACGAATACACTTTTATTGAAAAGTTCCTATCCAGCGAATCACGTCAGATATTCGTTTGTCCCCTTGTAACCGAAGAGAATTTTCTATTTTTTACCACGCCCCACACCATATTTTGGTGTGCGGGCCCCAGCGCGTCTGGCATTCGATTCGTTACCTCACATGCGTCTTCCAGAAAGGTCTTCATACATTTTACGTGGTTGTTTCGACTGCTTCTTCAGGATTTTGCCTTCGTCATGATTGACATAAAATGGTGGTTAGACTCCTTGCAGTCTTGGAGAAACACGATCTAAGGCGTTCCGTATAGCGTCCGTTGATTAAATGACAGAATATGTTGGAAGAGGAATTGGACCAGCACCTCGCCTCGTGATAACCGGCCACTAATCAACCTTTAGGTGACCGCTCGCAAGGCCTGAGTAGATTGAAATAAATCAGATTAAGCACGAGAGGTGACTACTCGTATAATTCATACTCTGTGCTGATTAAAAGTACTCGAGAACAGCTAATATGAATGTATCGATGGTGACGAGCCTCATGGACGATTTGTTGAGTGAAGAAAAGATTTTCCCGCTGTTGATTGAATGCGTTTCCTTAGCAAGAGACGGCTGAACACGGAAAACCTATCTGAGTAACACTTCCGAAGAACACTAAAGCACAAACTTGACGCTTTTGTAGGTCAAAGTTTGAAGAAAAAGACAGTTGAAAAACCAACTATATGAGATAGTATATTCTGTGAAATGTAAAAATAAACGGAACATTGTCATGGTGTCCCTAATATATTACACAAGCGTCTTAGCCAAAACGACAGAAACTTTGAATCTAGAGAATATTCCGATAAGTGAATGCAAGATTCGCGAGCATTTCGGTTTAGTTTAAGTAAATAAGAGTGATTCAGTTTCAATAATAATGCAACAGAAAGGACTCATCAAAAAAATGAAGATGTCTTATAGATTGCTATAAGGAATAAAAAAGATGAAGCTTCCGGCGTTGATCAATCCGTGAGGGATTGCCGTGCATTTGGTTTGATCAAGCATCGTACAAAGTGATTTAAATGCATTTTTGGCCTTTCCAATCAATCGCGATCGTTTGCCGATGTATCAAGTCAGTGTTGCTGTCCTTTCAGACAAGTCTTGCTAACTGATCGACTCCGAAGAATGGAAGGCTTGGTGGGCATTAAGTGCGGGATCGAAGCATCTATCACATATGACTGTCGCAGAGCACCTCTAATTACTGGTGTCGCAGGCGTTCTCTATAGGATTCACTCGAATTATTGACTTCATATAGTTGTGGAAGTTCCAAAAGTTAGATGAGCACTAAACGTAGTTTATTCAAAATGTCTCTATATGTTTTTGTAATATTCAAAAAGTTGACAAGTATAAACATTGTAGGTAGGAAAAAAAGGGGAACTAAATTTGGAAATTGCGTATTGTGAAGAAAGCAGAGCTTTCATGGTTTTATTACTCTTCCTCCTCTATATCATTGACAAAATTTCCAGTCTTTTTGGATATGTATTTGATAAGCTATCCACTGAATAGAATAGTTTGGGTCCCTCGATACATTGGCAGCAATCGAACGGTTTAATGTGGTGATTTCACGAAAATTGTATTTCAGTGTCGTGGACCAATTCAGGAATGGAAAAGGACGCTCAGTTCAACGAAGTAGTCCAGTCATTTTTGGTCACAAATCCCAGTAAGTGACGTTCAACGACTAATTACTAGGATCAAGTTGTTTTCAAAACAAAGTCATGAACGACTGAGTTGTCGTTCTATATGAGATTTTACCCAGTGTTGGACGTACAGTGGTCTCTATGTAGTCAATTCACTAAAAATAATTCACAGCAATAATGTAGCCTAGCTCTACTGCGGGTGAAACGTGCGCTGTTGATCTGCGTGTTGGGGTTGCACCATGCATTCAATTCCATCTAGTATCTCAAAGATTATCAAATGCAAATCTGATCTACGTAATGGTCTACGAGGTTCCGTCAGTCTCCATGTGGCTCAGGCTGGCATCAATAAAAATTTCCTCGCCCTTTTCGACGCAACGGATAGCTCAACAGATTCCGAAATATATGGCAGTGTCTCTGACCGTTAGTCTTTGACATAGGTAAAAATTTAGATTTCGTCTTCTTTTCGTGGTTTCATCTCACTTGCGTGAGGATTAATATTGTTGGATCGGTCTTCCGATTACATGTTCTGTAGGTAATGGCGGACCGTTTTTTTTTTTGTTGAGTTAGCGGCTAGGTTTCCGACGCGTATATTGGGATAAAAAAAGAGATAAAGTCGAACCTTGAACAGGTTTTAATCTTCCCTTCCCTAACTTTCGATGTTTTCGAAATTTCAGAGCAGGTCAGTTTTTCTGTCATTCTGACTTCTAGGACGCTCATGGCTGTAGCATTTGGAAAGTAATCATTTCGTAATGTCACTGAAACGGTAGAAGCACATTCGTTCCTTGTGAAAACTGTGTTCTTGAGTTCACTCGAAAAACTGTTTCTGTATTGGGTCTCTCCAATCACGAAATAGCACCTTATATATATAATATGATCATCAGTAAAGTAGGCAAAATGTCGGGAAGAGCTCCAGTTTTTATTCTAATTGTGTGAAGTCGCACAGATGGAAAAGGACAGATGTGTTGTACTTTGTCAGCACACTGGGTACTTACTTAGCCAAATTCAGAAGTATTTTTTTCATTTTTGCCCAGTTGGCATTCTAAGCGATCATGTCAAAATTTCTTCAAGACTCGAAATCAGGTTGATTTCTTTTCTTCAGTGTAATCTGTTTTTTGAAGCGATTTAAGTGAAGAAGTTATGCAACAGTAACTTATCATCTTTCTATCTATCCTTATACATTTCTAATTTAATAAAGTCTGTGAAGTCGTTTTGTGCTTTTCTAGCCAAACGCCGTAGTTCAAGTGAATTGGAAGCGCTTGACGCGGCCGAAGCGGATTACGTCAGTTATCAAAACCGGGGACATGCTCGAACTCGACGAAGAGGATCAGTTCCGCAAACTCGAAGTCGTACATCTGCAGAGAGAATCATCCGATCTCCTTTCGTCGTTCGTGTCAGCCACATCCGTGCACATCGTGCTCCGCTTACAAATCGTCAGAGGGGTGAGCAAGGAATTTTGGAGGATTGGCTCAACATCTGATATGTGATGAGGTTTCTGACGTTTTCTGTTAATGATTTGTACAAATATATATGTTTATGTACATAAATTTATACATATATGTATATGTATACACTACATATATGTATACATGCATGTATGCGCGTGTATACGAACATATACACACAAATATGTGCATGTATATATATATATATATATATATATAATATATATATATACAGGGTGCTCAGTTTTTTTTATATAATTTAACAGTAAGAAAACACTGCATAAAGAAACTATTTCAATCAAGCGAAGAAACACTTACGTTTATTAGATCAGTGACTATATCAGTAAGCAGAAAAAGTTTATTACAAATCCTCAAAATTGCCTTCTTTGGCCCTTTGGCCTCTTTGGCCTTACGAAGTGGCTTGCGAAAGTTTGCAACGATGCTCGCACACGTTTCCATCGTGATTTCGTCCCAAGTGCGTGTCAAAGCCGTTTCGAGCGCGTCTATGGTAGTGTGGCGAGTAGCCGAGACTTGCTCCTCCAGTAAGGACCACACGGAGTAATCCACTTTTGGTTTGAGATCCGGTGTGTTTGACGACTACCCGACTGCCCTTGCCCCAAAAGCCTGAAAACACCTAATTGGCAATTGTTGAACGGGCCGAATGAGTAGGCGCCCAGTCCTGCTGAAGCGTAAATCCGTTGGCATCAAAGTGTTGAGTGTTTTCAGGCTCCAGTACGCCTCATGAAACTTGCTGCTGATGAGGCAGCGTTTATTTTGACGTTTTCGTATATGAAAACCAACGGCATCTTTCCCGTTTCGCAAACACCGGCCCAGACCACCGCAGAGGCCGGAGAATGAGTGCGGCTTATGGTTTTTGCTACTACGGACTTTTACTGACCCTTCTTGAAAAGTGACGTCGCTTCTAACAATTGTGGAGTGGTGCAAAAGTGAATATCTTCTCACCCGTAAAAAGTGCCTACAACAAGCGAGCATCACCTATCAAACAAATTATCCGGCGAGCCTTTGAAAGCAGTTTTTTTAAACTTTTTGTTCGACACGTTAACTTGAGCGATCTTGCAGTTGCGCAGCTTTAGCTTGTTTTGACAATGTTCGAAGGCTCCGCTCGCTCATCTCGAGCTTCCTTGCCATTTTGCGCATCGAACACTCCGATTTTCGCTGAATCTAGCTAGTGTCTTCTGGATGTTTTCCGGAGTAGACGTGGTGGTTGGACGAGCTCTTTGATGACAGTTTTCAGTCCCTCCAATCTGTTTAAGAAGTTTCGTGACTCTGTAGACATTTTTACGTTAAAACCAGTTATTTTAACATTATCGGCCGTTTTCGTTACCGTCTTGTGCAAATCAACTACTGCGATATATTCATTCTTACGATCCATAAGTTGAGCACAACTGAAAGTTGACAAATAAGTAGAATAGATCCTAGATCAAAACTGACCAGGAAATAAATAAAATTATCAGAATTGATTGGAAAAAATGTCATACCAATAAAAAAATTAACGAAATACAAAGTTGACAGAATTATTTTCACATCCTATATATATATATGCATATATAATACACACATGCATATACATATATGTGAATGTACATATTCATATACATATATATATACGTATATACAAATATATATACATGCATACATTTATCCTTTCTAATCGACTGTTTTTGAGACCTCGTTCAAAATTCAGTATAATCTAGTAGAATATTTTACTAACTCTAGACCGCAATATCAAGTAATATTTTCTCGTGACGTGCAGTGATACATATTTGGCGCCGTTACCTTTGGGTGTACGAGTGAACCAAAAGGCTTCTGGTGAGATGTCCGAGAGACCGAAACGTGCCTTTAGCACTGAAATTCCGTATGAGACCTTTGAAAGGCTCAAAATCATGTATGATTTCACATCTTTTGTAAATTCGGCCTTGTGAAGTGTTTAGAAGCTTGAAATTTGTTCATTTACTGCTCCTGATAGTTGAGAATTCACTTTACTTACTAAGTGTTCAATGAAAATCGCTTATCGAAATCAAGTGGATCATTTATTGAGCTTCTTTTTCATCTCAAGACTTGATATTCTTTCATTTTTTTTTTGTTTTCCGAACAGAAAAAATAACTTCATTTAGAAGTGAATGTTGAGTTTTGGTGTTATCTTTCGAGTTTTTAGGCAATTGCCTTCTGTCATCACTTTCAAATGATGGTCACCATCCACTGTGTGTGTCCACACTGCCATTTCCATGAAGGCTTTACGTGTTTTCAAAACATTCAAACCCACCTCGAGTCGTAAATTAGGTTTTAGAGAAGTAAGAGTAAGCGTTGTTTAGAAGGCCGCTAAGCAAAAAATAATCTTTAGATTGGCAAAAGTGTAAAGGTTGAGTATTCTTTGCAATGTCTTTTTCTAATTTTTCTTGGAAAAATTCGCTCTTGTTTTTGCAAGAAGCAATGCAAATTTGAGAAAATAGATTATGCTTTTTTTCAGGTGAGCGACGGGCGTACACTTCAAATGGGCCTGTAATTGATCTCGAGTTGAACGTGTCTCTCTTTCTTACTCAGTAATTTAGTCTTTTGTTGCGAAAACCTACTCGTAGCATTTCGGCTTTTTTTTCTAAAATTGATGCCATGTTCAGTTCTCTCTACAATGGATTTTTGTAACATATTGAGTGAACGACGAGGATTCTCTCTACTAAGTCTTGTTTATTTATTATATAAAGTATGCAGATCGGACTACCACATGGTGTACTCACGATCAGTGTGCCCGAATCTGAACTCTTTGTACTTCGGGTTTGCAGTGAATAACAACAGTCTCCAATTCAAACAGAGATCCTTTTTATTTCACTACCTTATAGCGGTGGTATGATATTACAACTATATCCATTGATGTAGAGTGATGTGCAAAACTTTTGTGTCAGGTGGGACTCGAATCTACATTTCACCCTGTCACACATTTCACTCTTTCTACGGTTGGTTGCTGACAGACAGATGTGTTGTAGTGTAGAAAGAGTGGTGTCAAAACAGGCCTCGGTAGTGTAACGGTTCGAGAACGCGCCTCCAGATCGGGTGAAATGTGGATTCGAGTCCCCCTTACGCAAACGTTTTGTACATCACTAATTGCAATTTTCACTTTTGTGGGATTTTTTCTTCATCATTAAATTTCAAATCATGACGAAGATAATAATAACTGCTAAGGATTAATGAGAATGTCTGTATTGCTGTTAGCACCGGATTCGCAGTAACGAGACATGCTCTGTCAAGTAATCTTCAAGCAACTGAGGAGTTACTCTTAGATGGGGCGAATCATACTCGAGAGTGAACGAACGAAAGGGAAAGGTTTCGACATTACAAATTAGTGAGAATTCTAACAGATCTGTATAGGAATGGATTGTTCAGTGATCTAAATGTAGTGACTGTGGACACTCAGAGAAAAGTAGCTCTGATGTGCACTTCTGCTACTTCATGTTCCAAGAAGCAGTTTTTCTGCGGTGTCATAAACAGAACGGAATGAATGGTATCTTCTTGTCTCAGCCAGACCAATGACGTCGTACCTAATCCTTCTTGTTTGCGTTAATAGATCTTTTACAGCGAATTGACATGCAAATGTACGTGTGTTGCAGCGCAGATCACCACTTTAGTCCGCTGGCAGCCTAGTCTGATTCTGAGATTTTGCAGCTTTTCCGCACTTGTTCTACCCGCCGCTGCCACACTTTGGCTCTTCGGGTTAAAAATATGAACTTTACTGCACAAGTACCAATAACACACAACGAAATTCAAACGACGGGTGAGTAATCGATGTGTGAATGTGGTCTTTTTTCTGCTACTACAACTCTCTAAAAGATCACCTTAAATGGAACAAATCAAATACTAGACTCGTCACTCTTCTAGCTATCAAACGGCTGCTCAAATTCACTGAAACCGAGCATAAATTTAGCGGAGCACGCAAAACACTCTGAGGGTGAAACGTATTTCCTGTCCGTTGATTCTACAACGCAGCAAAATTTCGTTATGAAATCAAGTTTACAGTCAGAATTGCTGCTTCTCATGCTACAAAATACTTTTTTGAAAAAAGCCAAGCAAACATTAATTCAATATACACTATACACTCTAGAGGAAAAAACGTAGTGTTCTCTTCGTCACGACAGCTTACTAGAAAAGCGTTTTCAAATATTAAGCCTGAAACGGTTATTTTTTACAGCTTTAAACACTAAACGTCTAGTGAGAAGTTTATGCTTGACTATTAAAACCATGAAAAAGCGCGTGTATAATTCATGGAACACTTGGTCCCAAGAGGGTTGAGCTACTGACCAGCCAGCTGTCAGGATGGTGGTACCTCCACAGGTCCAAACAAATCAAAAAAAAATTACAATCCTTTAGATTCGTGTAAATGTCAATAAGCGGATCGTTTAGCAATGAACTACAGGAAACAACCGTACACTCGAATGTTTCTTTTAATGTTGAGTAATGCTCAAAGTTTTATGATTTTTCGTATCAATTTAGAGTTATCACAACTTAGAGCGGTATATAAATGAGAAAGTAAGGTCTAAAAGTATTCGTAAACTTGTTTCTTCTAAGTGATGGACTCGTAATGTCTCGGCCATAGTCATCTAATCGCTAAGCTGGGTATGTGCCTATTTTTACCTTACAAGACGACAGAACAACACCCGGTCCAGACAGGATTAGACCAGAACACCTGAAGAACCTCCCACCAGTTCTCACCAGCACCCTGGCTTGGCTCTTCACTCGCTACCTATCAGAATGCAAGGTCCCCATTCAATGGAAAGCCAGCAAGTCCGTATTGTTGTTCAAAAAAGGAGACCTTCACCACATTAGACCTCACACAGGCAATTATAACCCAATCTGCCTGCTGTCCGGTGTCTATAACTCTCTACTCGAGTAATCCTGAACAGGATTGACAGAACACTGGACGAAGGACAGCCATGCGAGCAAGTAGGGTTTCGAAAAGGATTTAGTACCATAGACCACATCCACACGATTACAAGACTCATTGAAGTTTCACGAGAGTACAAACAACCACTTCGTCTCCCATTCATCGACTGAAAAAAGGTTTTGATTCCGTGGAAACAGAAGCGGTTATAGAGGCTCTGGATAACCAAGGCGTCCCTGCTCGGTACATAATGATCCTTTGTGAGCTTTGTAAATATTTCACGACCAAAATATTTCTACAACAATATCACCATTGACGTAAGAAGAGGGGTTCGACAAGGAGATACGATTTTGCCAAAACAATAGTTTCACTGCCACCTTACGTCATGCGAACATCAGAATGGGACGATATCGGAGTGAAAATTGACGCTCGACAAGTAAACCATTTTCGCTTTGCTGTCGATATCGTCCTCAAAACACCAAACATCAGTCAAGCGGAACGAATGTTGACCGATTTCGATAACTCCTGTGGAAAGATTGGTCTTCAACTAAATCTAACGCAAACGATGTTCATGAGGAATGCCCCATTCACGCTCAACGGAACGACAATCTCCGAATGCTCCAGTTACGTCTATCTAGGTCGTCAAATCAACATGATGCACGACCTAGCTCCAAAGTTCAGCAGGAGGAAACGAGCGGCTTGGGGAATGTTTAAGATGTAGTGAAGAGGACAAAGATGTAGTGAAGAAGGCATCGAAGAATAGTGAGAGGACAAAGAACATCCGACTCCGTGCTCGCCTTTTCGACTCGACAATCATCCCTGCCCTAACGTATGCAGCAGAAACCTGGTCGCAACGTAAGCAGGGTGAAAGATCACTTGGCGTTATCGAACGCTCAATCGAAAGGTCGATGCTAGGAGCATCGCGTATCTCACAAATGAAAGAAAGGATCCGAAGTTCCGACCTACGTCAACGATCAAAAATCAGAGACGCCGTTCTACACGCCAGGATATTGAAAATAAGGTGGGCTGGACACGTGATGCGCTGCAACGACAACCGATGGACGAGAGCCGTTGCCGACTGGATTCCTCGAGACATCAAGCGCATTACAGGAATACCACCGGCCCTATGGTCCGATTTCTTCACGACAGCTATAGAAGAAAGGTATGTGGCTCAGCGAATTCCTAGAGCGAGGAGGACACACCGGGCTACTCTTGCACGCGATAGGAAAAAAATGGAAGTGTTGCTGGTACCCACTCGAGTCGCTCGAAGATCAACGGGACGACAGGTGACAGATGAAGACATACAATTTGAACCGTACTACTTTCTCATATCTAATGAAAACATGGATTTATTTTTGATTTATTATCAGGAAGCAGAAAAAAACAACACGCTATCACCTTGTCAGATTGTTCTCTAGAGGTAGGTGCTTTGTTTCCGCTTTAAAAGATAAGCACATTTGACTAGAAATAAAGCGCATTGTCACAAATGTGTGCTGTGAAGATACCAAACTCATAATGTGAATTGCAGCAGGCTCATTGACATACATGCGCATAGGATCGTTTTCCTATTGTTCAGAATAGTTGCACCACAGCAGTTCAACGTGGAACTTCCGATAGTCATCAAGTGCTCCAACCGCTAGTCTATAATGTCTCCAATTATCAATTCGGCCAGAGCTATTTACTGGTCTTCGATCGCGGGGCAGCAGGAACTTGTTGGCCTGGGTTCCTTACTTCGACTTCTTTGTCGAGAGAATGTTGTTGTATCTCTTGAAAAGCCCAACAACGCGTTTCAGGAAACTTCCATCTGACTTGCTCACTTCTCCTGAGGCAGGAGTGAGATTTGTTCTTTGAAGACAACTAGAATGATGAATTACTGGAATGAGATCATACTCACGACTACCTTTGTATTGTGAATTCCCTCCGAGCGTTATGTTATGCACAACTCTTTAGTTATATGTGCATTGAAAAATGTAAATGAATCCTCTCTACAGCAACAAGGGCTCATTGCTAGAATGAATTAGCATCTTCGGCCTTGCACAAATGCCCACTTTTGTTCTCCAAATTCAACACACAACGCCTAACACGCCTCTAAAATCAATGTCAAAACTGTATTTACATCTTTCAGAGCCATTTCAATCCACGAGTCCTTCCTGAAATTTTTTTTCCATAGCACGACAATACCAAAAAATTTGTTGCAAGTGTTAAGATTATTTATTTAGCTAAATTCACACTGATTTTACTGCGATGTTTTGATGTGTGGGGCTTTATGAGTTCATTGAATTCACGTGATCAGCAGGGCTGACAATTAGAATCGTGACTATCATATCCGCATTGAACTCCGCATGAAGAAAGTCAGAGCTAGTTTACACCAGAAAAAATACAATTTCATGAGAATGGCTTACAGTCGTAGGTTTTGCGATACGTCCTAATGAAAGATAAGTGAAAATGATATGTTAAAAGTTTGGGAGTTTGAATTTCATTGCGCATAAAAGTGACACTTCGCTACCTCAAAGTTGACACATCATGCACGCCGGTTTTCTCAGATACATGCATGCTTGAGCTAATAGATAAGCAACCACTGAGATTTTTCTTCAACAATAATTTTGATAGCAACATTCGCAAAAGATTCGATTTCAGTGGGTTTTTCTCTTGACCACAGTACGAGGCAAAATTTCTGATGCTTCTTCATGTTTGTAGCACCATTATTGAAGGTTGATTAGGTCTAGGTTTTGAAATTGTTGAAGGATTTCAGAGTAGGTTTCCAATAATAACAATCTCTTTGGTCACAAAAACCCTAGCTTGTTGTGTAGATGTCCATAATGAGAACTAACATCGGTTTTATTGAGGGCGACTCGAACAAACAAGTTGCCGATTACAAACTGGATATACGAGGGATTGTTTTTTCGTTCTGTGCATATGAACGACCATACCGGTTGTGAACAGGGTGTACATTTCAAATGAGGACAATGTTCCAAAAGGCTACTAAATTATGAGAATCACAATCTACATAGTGTGTTTTGTCTCCTGTTTTTGGTGCGACATAATGATTGTGTTATACGACTGCACGTATTCAGGGGAAAGCAAAGGTGAAATTGATGCGTTGTGACGTAATAGGCTGGGGAAAAAGTTCTGAGCAAATGCTCGTAACTCTTTTGGATGCTGGCCATTTTTTATGTTTCTGAGTTCATTTCAAAGCCCGTCTTCTCCCGCGTTGATTGGTTTATAATTTATCTACTTATTTCAGAATAGAGTTAACAACGAGCAAATTAGATAGTTGATGATGCCCGAATAGCTGTTAAATTCAAATGAAGACAAAATCTTTACTATCTTCCCCTTCACCATTTGTAAAACATTTATTAAGCTCGTACGGAACCCACTTAAACTTGTTCCAGTTTTTGCCAAGCTCATGAAAAATGTTCACAATAGTTTTGTGGTCACAATCAAAGTCATCAGACAGCATCCGAGTTGTCAAAGAGGGATTTTCTTCAATCGCTTCAAGCGCAGCTTGACGACCAACTTCTTATGAACGACCTGAACACGGCAGATCTTCCAAACTTTCTTCACTTTTGTCAAACTTTTTAAACCACCTATACACCGTACTTTCGTCAAATGTGTCTTCGCCCGAGACAGATTGATGCGTTCACTTGCCACCGTTGCATTTGAACCCAACAGTCATTCATACATCATCAACAACCCAATTTGCTCGCTTGTTACTTCATTCTGAAATTAATAAAAATAAAATAAGTAGAAAAATCATAAACCAATCAACGCGGGAGAAGACGGGCTTTCAAATAAGCCCAGAAACACAAAAGAATGGCTGGCACTCAAAAAAAATCAAAGCATTTTCTCAGAACTTTTTCCTGAACCTATTAGAAAAAGCAGTGGCAAAGCATGTGTCGGTAATGCAACTGTTAAGCTCGAGATTACGAAAGGGTGAAATGTGGTTAAAGTCCGGCATAGCACCAAACTATTATACATCATTGAACGTCGGTGGGTATATTTGCAACATCATATCACGGTTAGGAAAGCGATTAGATATAAAGAATTCTTACCGATCAAAGGTGAATAGTGTTTCGATATTGCAAAAACAGCGTTTTCCTAGTTGATAGTTGCTGCTGAATTATTAATATAACACGGTGGACGTGGCTATTGAGCTTTCATATGTTCGTCTAGTAGGAGCGAATGACGTGGCTATTGAGCTCTCATATGTTCGTCTAGTAGGAGCGAATGCATCAACATAGTGACGGTAAGAAGGGAAGTAATTTTATGATTACCATTAGAGGTTGCCGATACAAGAACTTTGTTGGCCCCGTAGCTTTTCTTGTATTCGCCGCTTTCTAATTAGCATTCTTTTCATTCAAAGAAAGCAAATGCTGTGCCTCATATAATACGACTGAAGCATTATCGCCGCTATCATTTTCATTGACTGAAAAGACTATATAAGGTGTTTGAAGAGAGAAGGAATGCTATAACATCTGTATGCAGCGGATTACTCCCGTTTTTTTTTGGAGTAAGCTTAGACAAAATTAACGCCTTCCCTCAAGCGTGAATTCCCTAAATATGCCATTATTTTAGAGCCAAATACCTACTATGATGGTCTATTTTGATATTTTGATAGAAATATAGCAACATCTTCAAAAATAACCGCTTTTGCGGTCATATTGACTACTTTGGCATCTTCGAAATGTCCGCTAAAACGCTACTTGTCGCGAGAGTGTTAAACAACCTGAATATCATGGCTACAGAAAATTTCATCTCAAATTTTTCTTTTTCAGAACATATCATAAAATTGAAGACGAACCTTGAACGGTACAAAAGCGTCAGATTCATAGCGATTAGAAATAATTGAGAAAGAATCGATGCTGCGAGCAAAAGTGCACACTCAGAGAAAAGTAGTTCAACTTGCTGTTGATGTCAGGAACGAAAACGTAAAAGGAGGGTCGAAGGATGTAATACCTGACGGCGTACCAAGAATGGCATGTGGACCAGTGAGGAGTGCCTATTATATCGATCAGGAAGATCTACGGAAACCCGAAGCAAGTATGAAGTTAACGGAATTTTCTTCGAGAAAAAAAAGATCTATGCACTTCTTTATGCTCATGAACACTTCACTTACATGGAGAGTTACTTATACTGCTATTTAAACAGAGCTGTCTCTTGAAGAAAGACACAAAAAAGCTTTCGGATGCCGAAGCGACAATGTCGCTAGAAACAAATGAAGAAAAACGGAAAAAGTTGCAGGACATAAAGCTTTACAAAGTGAGGGTTTTTACATTCAATGGGAAACAAAAACAATTGGGGATTGATGGATTGTAGGCCGGATGTAATCGAAACAAGCACAAATTAAGTTGGAAAACACAACAGTGCTATGAGCAATCTGGATGTGTTCTGAAGTATAATACCATACAGGAAATATTGTGCATATTACACATTACCCTAGAGCAATAGATAAAAATTCCCCCTGTCATTTGCGATTTTCTTCTTCAAACCAAACACGAGGTATTACATTAATCTTTATATAACAGCCGACGTTTCTGCAGTTCGCCTTATTCAGAGCCTCAAAAGGTCAAACTGCCTACAATCCAATCAGTCAGACACCTCCATTACTATTTTAGAAAAAATTCACCAGACCTAGATTTCATTCGCATCAAGCACAAAATCAACTCTCAACATACTCACCGCTCTTTATATATGTTCCCTTGCATGATTCAAGTGAATATCACCGGAAAGAGATCACATAGGCTCGTAAAGCACCGTATCCATCAAAACAACAGTCTTGTATACTGACTCAAATCACGAGTGATAACGAGGCATTCCGAATTACGGTTTATAGTTGGGTTGGTGGTGTTAATCCAAAGTGCATCTAGGTGTGTCATTTGTCTTGTTCTTGATCCTTTATGCTTTCTAGTTTTCGAAAAATTATCTGCTGTTGTTTAAAAACCACTGTGTAACTTACATCAAATTATACCTCACCCTCAGCAACCTCCTAGCAAAAGTGGGGTGTCGAGCACTACGTGTAAAGCCGTCGCAGTGCAATTATTAGAATTTAAGCCTTAATCCTATACCTAATCTATTTCACGATATTCTACAAATAGAATGAAAGTTGGGACAAATATATGAAAATAATAAGAGATGCTACAACATTGCCTTATGTTGATTATTCTGTTCAATTTCTCTACTATTATTATGACTCTTTTTCTCAAGTATTCTTAATTTATACAATTATGGGAAACGTTGTTTTTGGAACTGTTGATGAACGAGCTCTTATTTACGACGATTTCAAAACGATTCAATTAAAACTGCGTTGTCCACATCATCACTCCTTAAGCAAGTACGCATAGATTGAGTGATGCGCTTTCAGTAATGGGATCTTCTCTGGAATCCTACCGCATTTTTGAACATCACATTTTACTATAAAAATCAGGTAATGCTGTTGTCAAATGTCTTTATTCTTACTATCTGAACGTATAAGTCAAAATCAATATCAAATAGGCCTAAGCCTAAGCCTAAGCCTAAATGCGGTAGAATTTTAGAAAAGATCCCAATTATCACAATGCTAACGTTTGAGCTAGTCCAAACAGCCCTACTTCAATGGCAAACAACTTCAATAGGCTTACCATTACTACGATGAATAATTTCTTTCGAAATTTATCTCATATGTAATTTCGTTTGGACTGTTTTTTTTTTTCAAATTTCTCTGTAACGATAATGAAGAAGAAGGAACTATTGACTGTGAAATTCAATAGGAAGCCGAAAAGTTTTTGTTTATACGAGATGGCAAAGCAATTATCACTTTATATGAGTTGAAATTGGAAGATACACACGTTTTCTTCAAATACTATCTTTATATGAGTGATTTATCCCATTTCATGCATAACTTTACGCTTTACTGTGTATTAAGACCTCACGCCAGGAAAAAAAAGAAAAATGATGGATATGAAGAAGTTAAAAGCTTTGTTTTCGCATACAGTGGAGAACGCAGCTCAAAAATTTGATATATTAAATAATATATATGGAAGATAGATTTTTTTGCGAAAAGTAACTTCGTATGATTTGATTAAATGTCAATTCAAAGAAACAAAACCCTTCGCCAAAATCAGCAACTGGCCGATCTACAAATGAACCGTCCAAATGAACCAACCAAAAATAGAGGAACGTCTTCAAAAAAAATTATGCCCTGTACGGAAAAGCCCACAAAGGAGCGAAAATTACCTGTCAATACGAATGCTGTTGAAAACATAGGAATGGGAATTTCATATAAGCTGAAATGTATGCTTGCTCAATTTTTTGTAAAATCAGTAATGGTGAGCACAAATGAGTTCATATATGAATTATAATCACTTATAGCTATATCAAAATGAACAGGGATTGCTACAACAATGGGCATTGAACAAAAATTTAGTGAAGTTTGGCCCATTCAAACATTTCCTAATTCTAAACGCAAATAATTTTGCAGCGAAAAAAGAGAAGAAATTGTCGGTGAAGAAATACTTATCAAGACCTGAAGAATACGAAGCATTGTTTCCTAAAATTAGCCGATAACATGGCAGATATCTTGAAGAATAAATGGAGATAGCACTAATGTTAGGTTTCGAGAAACAGGTGTTTGCAAAAACCGGTCTCAACTTTTTGAAGTTTTATGGCTAAAATCACATATTATTTTTGAAGTATCCATTATGTACAAATTTATCACTGCATAGCGATATCGCGCTATTCGAATTCTCAGCTCACTGAGTGCAGAAACGTTAGCCAATTTTATGAGTCTTCTCATAACTTTCGTCACTAGAGCAATAAATAGGAACTCCAACTCCACGTCGAGATCGGTTCATGCCAAGGGCTATGCTCATCATCTACTGAAACAGGACCACGCCAATTGAGACAAATAATCCCAAGCCCTATTGTAAGCACCTAGACCGCTCTGCGATAGGGCCGAGTCACGTCGACGTGTAATCTCATCCTGCATCAAAACAATGTAAAGTCGCATGTCACCAAAATGACAAGGAGCAAGTTGACCAAACTAGGTTGGGAGTTGCTGGATCATCCACCGTAGAATGCTAACTTGTTCCGGTCTAATAATCACCTCTTTCGGTTGCTGGAGCACTTCCTGAACAAAGAGAAGCTCCGAGGCATCAATCATTTGCGTCGAGGATTGACATGTTTCTTTCGATCCCGAAATAATTAGTTCTATGAGCACGGTATCGCTTTGTTGCCTGAAAGATGACAGAAATGTGTTCAGGCTGATGGCGCATACTTTGTTAAATGTTGTTGCGCAATTTTGATTACCTGTGCTTAATAACCTTGGTGTTCGTTGCTATTATTGCCAAAATTTATGGGAAGACAATAAATGAGAACCTAAGGTATTAGAGTGAACCAAGAATTACAATGAGCTGCTTTTACGTTCTTATAGACAGGTCACCTAAAGTCAATTAAAGGTTCTAAAGGATGCTTGTTTCTCAACCTCTACCACTTTATAACATGGCCACGTTTCTGGCTAAGAGATTTTCAACGAAATACCATTGCGATATTAACCGAGTTTGATATGAGTAGAAAGGGGTTCTTTTTTCTGCAATAAAAAAGCTACGGTGGCCTAACCTCAGATGAAACATTGCTCAGACGCACAGAATGCACAATAAATATTTGATGGTCCACAGAAGAACTAAGCCATCCTTGCTCTTGTGACGAACTAAGTGCACAAGAAATTAAATTGACAATGGATGAGAGCCATTTGCATTGGTAGAAAACGCATATCGAAACAATTTATCTAAAAGCTGAATGCATTTGCAAAGGCAGTTAGTTATTATGAAGATGTATAGACTCCATTTTCAAATCATTGAGTCCCATTTTTCCACGGTCAGGAAATTGGTAACACAGGAATCAGATGAGATCAGTTCCATCAATCTATCACGCGATAACGCCGTAGTTCGGCTATATTAGAACTTGAGAGAAAATCGACTCTAATTGTACTTAACATCATTTATAAAAAAAGACGAAGATCTCTAAGCAACACATGAATTCACACGCAGAAAAGCCCAAAGACTTTTCTGGAACATGGGCGCAAGAAACAAATCGAAGGAGGGAAGTGCTGTGATCCACACAGTGCAAATGGAGGTGATATATTAATAAAAACTCGGTAACAGACTTGTAAACACGCTTATCAAAAGTTGCAGCTATTGATCAAAAATAGTTGATTTGAGTACGAGGTTTTTATCATAACACGTAGTAACTGGGTGCTTTTCCTCACTACCCTTAATCCTAACTTTCATCGACAGTGAAAAGGCATTTGATAGCGTCGAAACGAACGCAGATGGATCAGCGCTTGTCGATCACGGGATGGATCCGTGGTATATAAAAACTTTATCAGACTGCTATCGGAACTGTACCACGGAAATACAACTCTTTCATCGACCTCCTACCACACCCACTGGAAAAGAGGTTCGACAAGGTGATGCGATATCGCCAAAGCTGTTCACATTCGCACTGCATTGGATAATGAAGTCGCTTGATTGAGACTAGAAGGGCATGCGCAGGATGGAACGTTCCTGTCAAAGCTTTGTTTTGCGGATGACATTGTCTTATTTTCAAAAAGCACTACTAAAGCAGAGACGATGCTCCAGGAACTTAACAAAGCGGGGAAGATGATCGGTCCACGCATAAATCGCATAAAGACCCAGTTCATGAAAAACCAATGGTGCAGTAATAAAAATTTCAGACTGGATGGAACTTTTCTTCTCGTTATATCCTCGATGTTATTGGAGTCTTGAAGCAGGTCGTTCTTATGTTCAGCCCTATAGCTAAGTCCCTCACCATTCTGCAATCTCATCAAGACGCGCACTATAGCTTTTAGAGATATGCACCTCGATGTAAGTGATTGTGACGTCGGAAACACATTTGTTTCTAACAAGTAGTGTCTGTTCAATATTCAAACAAAGAACAATTTTTTGACAGTTTTCCAGATCCCCAACTAGTATGTGTATAGATATAATATAATTATGTTGCAAAACAAAGAGAAGAAAATGCCGCGAACTGACTGATTTGTTATTTTAATTCTATAAATTCTTGCATGTAGAACAGATAAAATGCTTCGTACTTCGTTGGCATACTGTTAATTGCACTTTATGTACTCAACTAAATACGGAAGTTTATTGTTCATTTGTTCCCAATTCAGTACAGCACAGCGGCCACATCACAAACCATTCAAGACTCGAAATCGAGTTGAGAATTTTTCTTCTTTAGTGTTATGTGTTCTTTGGGATCTAAGGGAACAACTCTATTTGTCTTGATGGATATTTCTCAAATAATTGGGCCTAGTAACTCGTTCTGGATTTTTTAGCGAGGCGTCGTAGTTCTACTGAGTTGAAAGCACTTGAGGCCACCGTTGCAGATTACGTGGATTATCAAAACCGCAGACATCTTCGAACTCGACGAGAGAGATTAGTTTCACAAGCTCGAGGTCGTACATCTGCGGAGAGAATCTTTGGATCTCCATTTGCGGTTCGTGTCATCCAGATCCGCACAGTCATGCGCCGCTCACAAATCGCCAAAGACTTCACCAAAGACTCTGGAAGATTGGTTCTTGACGTTTCCTGTTAATAATTTCGCATATATGTGTAAATTTATTTATTTCTATGTGCATATATGCATATATATACATGATTATAGATGTAGTGATATAATTTATCTAATAAACTGCATAACTAGATCGATTTTTTCTTAATAGAACAAAACTTTGAAGTGACAGAATCGAAGAATTTTCTGAAGTGCTATCAGCTGATTTGATTACACTAGATGGAGCACAGTTCTGTAATCCCAGTTTGTCCAGATTTAGTGCTAAGTGGGTGACATTAGGTTTGTTCATTGACATCGATCGCAAGGATTTTATTCATTTCTTAATTGTATCGATTTCTCAAAAGCCTTTCTGATCTGTTAATTTTGTTGTGATTGTACGGCTAATGAAATATGATTTCAGATGAAAACACTGGCAGCAAGTTTCTTTCGTAGTTTAGCCTTGAAGAGTGTTTGGAAGCTTCACATTGGCTCATTTGTTGTGCTAGTCGCCAGTAACACTGAAGACTATTTTTTCATAATGCTACGCAGTTTTTGGTCATTTTGTTGCACAGCAGAAGCTCAAGGCAGTATTTGCGATGGAGAATGCGTGCCAAAATTGTATAACAGTCATTGTTGAACCACTTCAAAGTTCTAACCCTTGAAATCATTTCTTTTTCGCTTCTAAAATAAAAAGACTTCATTCAGTAATCATTGCAAAGTTCTCGTGCAGCTTTTCGAGTTTCTAAAAAGGGCTTCTGTTTCACCTCAAACTGATGGTACTAAGCATTGATAAACACATCATACCTGCTCGTTGCGAGGAGTTTTGTCTTGAAAGCGCTCTAATCTCCCTAAATTCTCAACGCTGGTTCACTTAAGAAAGAGCGTTTTGTGGAAAATTCCTAGAGCAGAATCATTCCAAAGTTCCAAATTGGCATAGTGTAAATGTTGAGTATTCTTTACTAAATATATTTTTGGAAATCTTTTTTGAGAAACCCTCTGCTGTTGTTACACCCAGTACTACTGATTTGATAATATTAATATGAGGAGGCTGCAAGGCCGAAACACATGTAGTGCACTGTCAAAGTGCCCATAAAAGACCTCATGAAAGGCTCGAAAAAGAAATCATTGTCAGAATATAAATCAGGCCTGTATATTTCTGGGTGAACGATGGGCGAGCATATTGAATGTATTTGTAATTAATGTCTTTTTTGTTATTGTTTAGTTTTGCACCGTTTTCCTGAAGAGAATCTGTTATATGGAGATGTGCACATATAATTGAGCAATTGACTCAATTTGCTTTTTTTCTGTAACATGTTGCAGTTATTCCAGAAAATATAGGAGTTCTTTCACTTCGTTACTTGTCAATTTGTTAATAAGCTAATCTTCCATCAAATTTCTGGTAAGCCATATTGGTAATGTAATTTTTTTTCCTTGAACTTGTCCGTATGACTTGTAGCAAGTCTATGTAGATTTTCTATTTATTTCAATTTAGATGTTTACGCAAAGGAAGCATTTGGAAAATAGTTCGAAAGGTGCTACTGAGATGTTAGACAATCATTGTCTTCGGAATACTTTCAACAGATTTTGTTTCCAGTATTCCGCAGTGATCTTGGTGAAATTTTGTAAAAACTTTCCGTCTAACATTAGTGTAAAGTTCCTTGCTTTTCCACCAAATAATTCCGAAGTACTTACTCGTTTCAGCTCAGTTTTTTTTGCGTGTTGATGTCAAAATAGATTCTATCCTTTTTTGAAGGTATTATGAATTGATGACGAGGAATCTGTGCGCTGAGTTTTGTCTATTTGTGATCGAAAATACGTACAGTGATGATGCGGCTTCGAGTTCCATCTGATGTCGGAGTTTGCATACCACTCAACATCAATGATAATGTAGAAGGCAAATAAATGCACAGAAATAATAAGAATCATCTGTGAAGTCGCTAGCTGAGATTTGGCATTCTACTTTAACAATAGTCAGTGAACAACTGAAAATATGCAAGTAGGCTGGTGAAGCTTCCGCGAAAACAAAATCAAAAGGAAAGGTTTCAGGGTTCTGTCTGGTTAGGAGAGGACAAATGAAAAACCAACGTTATTCCCTGGAGAGGAACTTTTCATAGGAGCGTTAGTAACATTTGAAAGCTGAGATTGAGGCTACAGCTCCACGTTATCGGTTCCTCAAAGTAGTATCTAGGTCAAAATTGTTTTTCACACTCTTCTTTCGACTTTATTTTTATCTTATTTATAATTTGCTCAATGTCAAAAAGCCCATCAATGTGTAGAGAAATTTTTGTGGTATCTTGACCAACCGTTATACCCGGATTTTACTACAATGCAGTGAAAAAAAGTCCCTATTGAATAACAAAATATCGACCGTTTCGCCTCGCCATGCTCCCTGCCATGACCGTCGCCTTGAAGAATAGCCTGCAAGCAACGTTACGTTGACAAAGACAAAGCCTTGAAAAACGACAGTTTCAGGAAGATTCGACTAAAACTGCGTTATCCATGTCAACACTCTCCAAGAAGGTCATGGGTCGATATGAAGGAAATGTGCTCTGTACATTTGGAATGTTAACGTTAAAATCATTATGAACTGAGCCTGCTATGATTTCGAACGAATCCAACAGACTTCTCAATAGTATGATATGGCCTCTTTCGAATTCAATCCTCTAGGGACGGAATGTATGTACTTGAACACACGATTTTCTGAAGACGTTTCCCGCTAGACAAAAGTTTTTCTTCACGTCATTCAAGAACTCAAATTTTGACGACTTCCTTGTTATGTCTAATTTGTAAAAATATATCCATATTATGCTGCAGCAGCATAAATAATATAGTGTTAACACTCAGCCGGATTTATTTAGTCGACTGAGATCTGTGGGTAGCTTTTTGCTAGGCTTTTGATAATCATCCGAGAGCCTAATTCTCGAATATTTCGATATTAAATTTGATCTTTGAAAAGATTAACATAGAGCATTGTTAGAGCAGAAAGAGATCACGTTTCTCATTTGGTGTAATTAGTTGGTAGCTTGAACTTCATAACTGGTCTATTTGGTGTCAAGCAAAAAAAAGTATATATCTAATAAACTTCAGAACAAAGTCTCTTCTGCAGTTCTGCTATATAAAACTCTAAAACTTTTGTGAATCGAAAAAAAAAGTTTTACATTATTAACAGAATTCGCAATCATTTTGAACGACGCTGCGTACAGAGATCTCCAATTATAGCTCTCGAAGAGCACATCATTCAAAAGACATGCGATTTTCGTTCTAGACCTGAGGCTTTTGTCTCTTTTCAGAAAAACTTCAGGTCAGTTGTATCATAGTGTAGAACAGATTTCATTAGGTTTTTCTATAAATACAAGTTTTCCTTTGCTTCACGCCAAATAAACGCGCTATGAAGTCCAAGCAACAAACTAACTTCTTCAAGTTCAAATCGATACTATACTTTCGTCCCGAAGGGGATTTTTCTTTATGAGATTCAGGGAAACAACGTTTGCATTGAACTTCACAGAAATAAACGGTAGAGTCAGGTTATCCATAAGGCGAAGAAAAAGAAGACTATGAATCGTCAAATTTTACAGGAAGCTGTAAAGTACTCGTTCATTCACGATGCTAAAGAACATTCCTAGATGCATGTCCCACATGACACTGCATACATTGGTTCCGATTGTGATCCTCATGTGAGTGCTTCATTTTTATGTTATGCATAACGTTAAAATTTGCCTGAATAGTAAGTGAAGACTATTGCATTAAGACTATACCCAAGGAAGATACCAAAGGAGTGGATATGCAGAAGTTGAAAGCTTACTCATGGAAACACCACTAAAACCTATTCAAAAAAGGGGTATGCTTGGAAATAATCAGCAGATGTATTTCGGAAGAGTAGTTTGAATGATTCACATTGATGCCAATTCAGAGAAACAAAGCGTTCATCAAACATAGCTACCGGCCGATCATCAAATGCCCCACCCCCAGCAGCTAAATCTAGAGCGGCATCATCAAAAAGGTAGCCGTAGTAAGGAAAAAAAGCACCAACTAAAATGCCTACCGATTTGAATGCTGCTAAAAACTTAGGAATGGGGATTTTTTCAAGCTCAAAGGTAGGACTTAATAGTTCTATTCTGTAATTTTGTATGAAGTTATTAGTAGCGAGCTCAGATGAGTTGTGGAACATGCTATAAAATCACTCGCTTAGCACAAAATGAGTGATGATTTTCTGAAAACACATGTTAATCAAGAAAAAGGAAATAAACTTTGGCACACTAAAAGAAGATTTATTCTGAACGAATAATTTTGCAGTGAGAAAAGAGAAGAAATCGTCGGTGAAAAAATGATTACCAAGACTTGTATGGATATGTAGCATTGCTTACTATAAAGCCGATATAATGTCAAATACCTTTTGTTTCAAATGTTCTTAAAAAGTTCCTCAAAACAATCTAATTTGATGACGCATTTTGAGCCTCATGATGTCTTTTATCTACTTATACTGTAAAAGACACGTGATTCGGCATTACAACCTCATCAGTAACACGGCGCCTTTTGGTTCAGTTAGTTTCTCGGAGATCTATACTTGTCTATAGAGGAGTTGTCTATAGAGGAGTTGACACCAATCTATTTACACTAATCGTTTAAGCGATTTTCAAAATGGTCGTTTGAAAGTAATGACATTATATATATATATATATATATTTATATATATACCGTAAACCAAGCAAATGACAATTGATATTATATCGCTCTGAGAGAGAGTCGCGGTAATTCCTTTACCGTACATTAAGTGGAAATACTTCGGAGTCAGTTTCTTCATGGGTAGAGGAATAGATACCCGAGGAACTGACTGAACGGAAAGGTACCGCGCTACTGATGACGCTGAAAGGCCGAAACACATGTCCAACACTTTATAGGCGCAATAACAGACCTCATAAAAGGCTTGAAATATTCTGAGAGGATGTATTAATTTTGATTAAGATCTCGAAATAACAGATGAAAAGTGTTCAGAAGCTCAAAATTTTTGAGATAAGACAGAAAAAATTCCACCAGTGAAACAGGCGCTGTAGAGTAGTCATCAACGTCTTGAGTCCCACGCTGATTTTTCACACGACAGGCCACGGGATCCCTCAATGAGCTCAGTGTTATAATGAGAATGGGGTAGTTTTCTGATCAGTTTCTGTTTTTCCACACACAGAGACAGTTTGGTCGTCAGTGAGTATGTAGGTATAACAAAAGAACTTCAACAAGGCCATTTTTCGCTGATACATGCCAAAGCAATTAGAAAACAGTGAATTATTTGTCAAGCACTATAGCGCGTATTGCAATGCGATGGCATTTCATCGATAATTCGGCGCAGCTTATTATCATTTGTGGACTTTATGTCTCAAGACTTCTATTTGTGAATGCGGCTTTGCTCTACTGTACTATGGGTGATAACTAGTTATTTTATCCATTTATACTCCCATGTGAACGCTTTCCATCGCTGACCCTTTGCCCCTGGTTAAACGCAGTAGCTTCGCGTGCTCTTTTTATTTTTCTCTCCACAAGCCTCACCAGAAACCTAGCTCATTACTAAAATCAGCAATTCTCAAGCTATCAAATAATTTTTGTTGATTTAGTAAAGGCAAACATATCGAAATGTGTCGAAGTATATATAATATAACATATATAGTACGTAGTATATGCAATATTTAATACATATAAAAGGATAAAGCCCTCGGCGTTGATCAATCCCTGAGGGATGCGCCATGCATTCGACTTCAATTTTTAACTTCGTTTGAGCTGATTGAATGCACATCTGGCCTTTACAATGACTCGCGGTGGCCTCCCGTTGAACCGAGTCAGTGCTGCTTATCCTCCCAGACAAGTCTAAGACCTGTCTGGTACCAATTTACCGACTCCGGAGGGATGGATGACTTGGTGAGCCATGAGCGCGAAATCGAACCATTGACCTCGTGTGCGACGCAGGGCACCTCTAACCGCTGCGCCACATGCGCTCATATAATATATATATAATACATATACTACGTATATAATATGCATATATCTAATATATAATACATAATACCCATAAGGTGGGCTGGACACGTGATGCGCTCCAACGACAAAAGATGGACGAGAGCCTTTACCGACTCGATTCATCGGGATATCAAGCGCTCTACAGGAAGACCATCGGGTCGATGGTCCGATTTCCTCACGAAAAGACTAGAGGAAAGATATGATGCTCAGCGAATCCCTAGAGCGAGGAGGGCTCACTGAGCTACTCTTACACGCAATAGGAAAAATGGAAGTGTTCTGATACTCGCTCGATTCACTCGCCGATCAACGGGACGACAGATGATACAGGTGATATTATATATTATCAGAGTGTATAGTATGTTTAGTAGTATAAAACATCAATTATATATATTATATATATATTACTATATATATTATATATATATATATATATATATATAATAATGAAAAGCATTGACTCAACGATCAGTGTTCTTCACTGACACCCAAAGAGATTCGATGTGGAGCGAATTCCTCTAATGTGCGGAACACCATTGCCTACGCTCACCTACGACGGAGGCAAATGGAAAACTTGATGAAATATCTAAGTTATCCAGCGGCAGTTAGGATGGCAGGTGATAGTGATGATGAATGCTGACGTCCACCAATAATCTTCCTTTTTTTTACCTGGTCCTTGTTTTCCCACACTTCCTCCAACACTAGTCAATGAGTAAATTGAATTGTCGGCATGATGATTACAGCAAATATGCAGGTGGGACGTATAGCTTGCAGATTATCGGAAACATCCTGTTTAAATTGAATGTCGAATGTGGAGGAATAATCCACATCGTATTGTCGACCTCGGTTGCGTTAGGAAACCGTACTTCTCAACGAGACATGTGCGTTGAAAGTACTACTTCTTTTCTTTCGACTGCGATAAGTTAAGGATCCATTCCAATAATTTCTGCAGGGATGGGCGGATATTCGGCGGAAAGGTGATCGTGGGATTGGATCTATCCCATCCAGCTGCACAGAGTCTGTACGTTCGTCAGAATAAGGAGGCATTGAAAGAGCCCACAGTATATGGGGTTAGTTTTTTGGTTTTTTACGTTACTGTAGCTTTAAAGTAGTCCATACTGATGGAGCGTTTCAGTTCGCCTATAGCAGAGAACTACCTACCGATTATACAGGTTGTTGGTGGTACCACAAGCCACGGTTAACCAATATACAGTAAGTGGATATTTGACCAAAATAGCTAATTGCGATCTCGAATTTTTCAAAGACATGTCACCTCACTCATCTCTTCTTGAGTGTCTAGTGCGTACATCACTTCTAATTGTGCTAGAAATGCTATTTTATAGCCACACTCTTTTGCCACTAAACGTTACCCTTTTCAAACGATCGCGAGAAACGAAAAAACTTGTCGTCTCATATTCAGCCACTTGGTCATCGTTCCAGAAGCTTTTCGCCTCTATCAATTGAAGATGTTGGTCCTCTTAGGACGAGTATGTGCTATATGGGTTGCAAAAGAATCCTTATTCTGAATGTCAGTTAGGGTTTTCAAGTAGCAGAACAAGGGCTTTTTTCTCATCGAAAAGCTCTGGAAGAGCTAGATGTATGTTATTTAATAAAGTTGGAGGCCTTTTGAGCTGTCGCGAAATTTTGGTTATGCAAAAAAGTGCGAATTCTTTCGAGAAAATATTTTGAAAGTTTTAGTTTAGAAATTAAAGGATTATGAAGCCTTTTGATATGAAATTAGGTCATGAACGTTCACATACATGTAGAAAGTCACTAAAAAATGCGTTTTGTTAGCGCTTATTAGCTTTCACTTCCAGCAGAACATGTGTTCCTGAACCATATGAGAATATCAGTGGTACTTCACTAAGCTTGATTAGTTTTTACATTAGGAACACTGAGCGTTTCTGTAACTGTTTTGCTAGATATCCGCAAACCATACTACTGGAGTATCTATTTCTTTTTGTACCATCACGGTTTGACTCTGTTTAGGTACATAAGGAACTACTTTGTGACAGCCTTCACAAATTATTTTAATCAGAACAAAAGTCTCCCTACGGAGATAATCGTTTATAGATCTGGCGCGAGTGAAGGCGAATTTTTCCAGTGCTAGAACAAGTTCGTTCGTAAATTCATATTTACCCGGATTGATTTGTTGGCAGTGATTGTGTAATCTGTCTAGGTGGAAGAAGAAGCAAACGAGATTCGTGGTGCTGCTGAGTTTGGTTTGTGAAAGGATATGAAAAAAAACGCTCAATTCTAAAAATTTCTCACATTTTATAATGCATTTTCGAGAAAGCAGTCGCACTGTGTAAATATGCACTTGAGTTCTTTGAATTTTTTTCGGAAAAGAACTTCATCTTTAAATTATTGATATTCACTTGATAACCTGATAATTGTTGTTCCAATAGTAGCTTGGTGTACGATATGGCTTCTGGAGAAAAAGAAAGTTGAACACGTACAATTTGTGCGCATAACCAGTGGCGAAAGCCCAGCAATGAATAGTGTTCATAACGGAGTGTATGTGGAAAATATAAAAAGTTATCACCCATGATGTACGCTGTGATTAGGAGTGTTCTGAGTCGCACGTAAGGTCGAGAAATTTGATCTCGCGCTCGTATCCATCCCGCCGGAGTCGATTAATTGGTATCAGACTTGTCAAGGAGTATTAGCAGCGCTGACTCCATACGGCGGTAGGCCACCATAGGTCATTGGAAAAACCAGAAATGCATTCGATCACCTCAAACGGGATTAAAATTTGAAGACGAATGTATGGTTCGTTTCTGAGGATAGTCAACGCCAAAGGTTTTTTTTGTTTGTATCCTTTGTCGCCCATATACAGTAGAACAAAGCCTCGTCTACAGTTCCATCAAAGCTCCATCACAAGGCCCACTTACGATACAAAGCTGTGCGAGTTATCGATGGAGTAGCACCGCGTTGCAACGTGCGGCACCATTTTTTGATGATCAGTTCTTTGTTTTGTGATTGGTTTGGTATGTTTGAACTAATGGTTTTGCTGAGATCTCTTATGTCTTTTGTGCCCACTTGGCGAAAATTATGTTGGGGGTGAGACAATTGTGGAAAAGGTTATTTTTTGCTAAAAGGAATTCTTATTCAGCTTCTTATAGTAATTAGCTCAGGAATGTTGTTAAATATGAGATAAAATCACTCATAGTTGTTATAAAATTAGCAGAGATTTGCTGCAACAGTGAACACTAGACAAAAAATAAATGAATCGGCGTGCTAAAGCATAATTCATTTCAAACCCGAGTAATTTTGCACTGAAAAGGAGAGGAAATCATAGATGAACAAACGGCTACCAGGATTTGAATATATATAAAGCATTTTTTCCTATGGAAAGTGATTAACTGCCACATATACTGGAAGAAAGATGAAAGAAAAACACTCGTAGCATAACATGTAAAAAAAATCTGCACAAAAAAGGGAGAGCATGGGGTTACGAAAGAATCGGTATTCTGCCCCTTACGGATATAAATCACATTTCACTTTTATACCAGATGTCGCTATTGCGACATTTTATTTATCAATTCATCGCCAACAGAGTTGCTAGTAAATTATAATTGATAACTCTAAAGCTGAGAAGAAGTAGAGAAAATCTTTTTATTGTGACAAGCTCTGCGAGTAGCCATTACCTCCTTGATTTCTACGTTGACTTTTCACACGGTAGAAGGCAAGATCACGCGGAGTGTACGGCGAGCGTCGGCTTTACAATGACAATGTATTAGTTTTCTAGAGTGTGAGTTTTTCCACCATAAAAAATTCAGCAACGTTCAGATCGTTGAGTAGTTTTCGGTCTTTGGTGGCTTTTTTTCCTTACTATGGCTCTTTTTTTTTGATAGTATGCATGTATGTCACAGATCTCCCTCTTGGAGAGATGCCGGAGATCGTTCAGTCAAGAGGCATCTCCAAGTGGTGGATAAGGGAATTGAACGCGAACCAAAACCTGCCGTGTGCTAGAGAAGCGCTCAAATTCAGGATGTAATCTTTTAGAAGAACATCGCGTACTCAGTAACCACTTCAGCCGTGTTATATTCAGTCGTTCCCACTTCGTAATCTACATCTTTTTCATTTCAGTCGTCTTTAGTAAGACCTACATTATTTTTTGGGATAGTATGACAATTTCACAACTTGGATAGTATCAACTTGTGACGACGCCAGAAACGTGAAGACACATCAATCAGTAATTTTGTTGCATATTATAATTCAGAGAATCACTAAAGTTGAATCGTTCACGAATGAAATCAAAATCAATCGGCAATGAAAAATCGGTTTCCTGATCTTGTTCACTAACTTAAGTATTCATTTATTTGGAAAAGATTGCTTTTCTCGGTTGATCAACTTTGTTTTACAATTGAACTTATGTTAATAAGAGATTTGAATCCCCAAACTCGCAACGTATCGTTTTGAATAATCCATTATCAAGAAGCAGCAAACAAGACCTGCGATTTTCTAGCCTCACTTTACTGATGCAGAATTCACCCCAAATGATCTTGATGCTGATAGTCATCAAGCCATCTGATCTCCAAGTAGACAAGTACATATGTGAATAACTCATGACTTTCCAACCAGTTGCGGCACAGAAATGAAATCAGTATTGATTTAGTAGTCAATAATCAGTTTTAACGCTAAAGAGTAATTTATTGGGATCGACGTGCTATCATCCGCCCACATATTAAAAAAAGCACATAAAATGGGCTTGAAGAACTTCGAAACAAACTTTCAAAAAGAACATGATAATCCCACTCGCGGCCACTACAGGGGTCGTGTGAGGTGGTAAGGGTGAATGAAGGAGATGAGTAGTGGCCATTTCTTTACAACGCAAGTCTAGCTGATTTTGCAAATAAGATCCATCGTTGCTGAAACGCTGGATTCTTCCGCGTCCTTAGGTACACATATGGCCGTAATTAAGCGTATTCAAATATTAAAGGTATCCTATAATGCGCAGGTGGTCGTGGGTCTGCTCGCATGCCGAATACTCCATCCATCTTTCCTGATCACAGAGATGGTACCAGTATTCTATGGCAGGGTAGCAACAGTGATTCACGCACGGAAAAACTATCGAAAGTTTAGAGTGCCATGTGCATCAATTTTAGTGGCATCCACTCTGTCCAGTGGTCACCGGACAACTGAAAACTTGCTGTCGCGCTGGCAATTCCTCTACGAAAGTACATGATTGAAAAGGAAAGGTTCAAATATTATAAATCGTCGATAATTGCCAATAGAAATGGATTGCTTAGTTGTTTACACATAGTGATAGAGCGCTTTAGTTATTTTCTAATGAAGAATGGTTTTCAAGCCTTCTGATTACCCTGTCATTCTGAAGTTATCACTATATAAAGAGGTATTTAAGAAGGAAAGTTATGTTGTAGAAACACTACATAGTCTGCTGCCACTTCGTACGGTCGACTCGTAGTAACTTGGCTATACCCATATAAATTCAGTGAATCAATCTAAGCTGTGGTATGTCCTTGTTTTACCGTATAGAAAATATGACTGTCATCGTAAAACTAGTTAATACTAACAATAGCACCACTTTGTTATACGAACTTCGATTTGTCATAGCGAGCACGGAAAAGCAACACTTCATTATTTCGAAAGTCTACAAGTAGGTGTTCTGATTACGTTTTCAAAAGGTATACACTTGGGTAAAAGTTATGTGCACTTGCCAGAATGTGCATGGTAAAGATATCAGACTTAGAGACAGATCTACAGCAGGCTCATTGGCACATGTGCGACCCTAGATCGTTTCAATATGGTTCGAAATAACTATTCTTATACCGTTTCACGTGCAGTACTCGTTAGTTATCGAGTGATCCAAACGCTCTGTAACGTCCCCAGTTGTCTGCCGTAGCTAGAGCTATGAGCTATAGTTCGGCTTTGATCGTGGAACAGAAACATCGTTTTGCTTTTTTTTTTCTAACCAACCGTTTTTTCGCGGAAAAGCAGCCTCATATAGCTTGCAATGTTCAAACGCGTTCCAGTTAATCAAAAGTAGCTTGCCCACCACTACTGCAGTAGAAGTGTGGTATGTTAATCGGAGACAGCTACGATCGTGGTGTCCCATTCAACTGCTGATCACTGGGTCACAAGTCACGGTCAAGCTGAACTGACGTGAGATATCTTACGTGCACAAACGCACTCATACATAAGTATGTACAATTATTGTTAAGAAACGATAAAATCTTCGGCGATGATCAGCATGCACAAGCATGCGTCGTATCTGTGACTTCATCAACATCGTTAGAGATGGGTTGGCGCACATGTCAGCCTAAACTTTGGGTAGTTTCTGTCTGTTCATCAGTACCGCTACACTGCCATGGAAGGCCGGTACCACTTCTTTGATCCGTAGAAATGGTAGGAGCACTCGTTATGCGAGCAGATCCACGACCACCTGCGTATTGTAGGATATCTCCAATATTGCACACGCTCAGTTACGGTCATACGCGTATCTAAAAAACATAGAAGAATGCAACTATGGATATTGATTACAAAGTCAACTAGACTTAAGCTGTGAGAAATGGTCACTACTAATCTACTGATCTCCGTTATTCATCCTTACTACTTCACACGACCCCTATAATGGTCGCGAGTACGATTATCATGTTCTTTGAAGGTATGCTTCGAAGCTCCTCTAGCCCTTGCTTTTTTAGTTTGTGGGTGAAAAATTAGAACGACAATCCCAAGAAATTAGTTTGCCGTGTCAAAACTCTTCATAAAGTACTCAATAAATACTGATTTTATTGTTAAGCCGTAACTGGTTGAAACGTTATGACTTAACCGCCTTTACTTCTTGGAGATCAAATGGCTTGACGAATATTATTGTGAAGATTGTTAGAGGTGAATTCTGCATCAGAAATGTGAGGTTGAAAATTCGCAGGTTTTGTTTGCTGCTTCCCATTGATGAATGATTTGAAACGATACGTTACGATTTTGTGGATTTAAACTTCTTACACACATAAATTCAATTGCTTAACAAAGTTGATCAACCGAGAAGAGCAACGTTTTTCAAATAAATGAGTGTTAAGTTGACAAACAAGTAATCAGTAAGTTGATCTTCCATTGCCGAATGATTTTGATAGCATTAGTGAACGATTAAACGTCAGTGGTTCTCTAAATTATAATATGAAACAAAATGTTTCCTTGATGTGTCTTCACTTTTCTAGTGTCGTCACAGATTGATAAGATCCAGGTTATGAAAATGTCTTACCATCCCGAAAAAATATAGCCCTGACTAAATACGGTTCATATAAAAAATATGTAGATTAAGCAGTGGAAACGATTTAGATGATTGATTTTTCGCTCTATACAGATAACCAGCCTTATTGGTTGCCCATAAAGAGGATATTTCTAATGTGGGCAACATGAAGAAACGGTAGTTAGTGATAAGGCCAATTGACATTGCGTTCTTCGATACCTGCATCTAATCTCACACGATTTCCGTAATGTCCGTCTTAGAAATGAGATTATTGTGCGAGGTCAAAGAAAGAAATGGGTAAAGTAGTTCTTCGATATTGCAAAAGACGGTGATTTCTTAACTAATAGTTCATGTACATCTATGAGAATTGAGCGGTGAGCAAAAACACGACCTCAAGCTGGAATTGAACCCGTGTATCATCCATACCGGAGACTGAGGCCGTGTTTTTTGCTCACCACTCAATTCTCTTAGGTAACATCATAATTGGTCTTTTGTAAGAAATATTTGCAGTAACACAGTGTTGGAGAGAAGACGAAATGATTCTGTTATTGACCGACTGAGATTCCCGACCTCACCAACCTCCCAGCATTTCTTCTGCCCTTCAAAATGCGCTTAATTTATTACCCTCGCTACAATCTTCTTCAAAAACGACCTCTATTGAGGTTATAGCAACTACATCAGCAACTTTGTAATGACTTCTATAGAAATACTCGTCGCGGGAAATTTGAATAGAACAGTTTATGTATCATAACAGGAAAAGGTCCAATCGATAATTTCTTTCAGGATAAATTCTAATACAACAATGCAGACCACAAAGACGTCATCGAATCCAGTATGTGCTCGGAAAGGATAAAATCATACATGTATTATTACAAGCAAAATTGCACGCTCAAGAAACTGCTTCAGGTTGTTAACGTCAAAAACGAAAATGTAGGAGAGGGTTTTGATGATGAAAAAAGTGATGAAATGGAAATGAAAACGGCATGTTTGCCAGTAGAGATTGTGAAGTATGCGGAACAAATTGAAGACAATAATCTCGAGAGGCCCAAAGTAAGTTAAAGTAAAACTACTCTTTTTTCTTTTACAGATCTAAACCACAAATTTCTTTCTGATGTTCGTAGTCTACAGGGCAATTTGATTCTGCCACAAATTACACGAAGCGATCCGTCGTTGGATGTCACAAATAAGCTTCTGATGGATGAAACAAAAGCACCAAAGTTGCAAGAAGCAAATGAAGAAAGACAGAGAAATTTAACAGTTACGGCAAATTCTAAAGTAAGGGATTTTTCATATAGCGAGGAAAATAACCTTATATAGAGTCATAGATTACCGGCTAGACATTGTTGAAAATGAAGCACAAGGTCAGTCAAAAAACATACTGATGTTGCTTGCAACGTGGTTACATTTTCGACTATAGTACTATTTAGGAAATAGTAACACATCCAATGGATGCCTCTAAAGCAATGCATGGGAGCCCATTCTTTCGTTCCGCCCTGTTTTCAATCCTTAACACTTTCACTTTTCGAAAAATTATCTTTTGTAGTCTGAAACGAGCAAGCGCTTAAATTGAACTACACCAGATCTTACTCTGCGCAACACACCGAAGCGAAAGTGGATATTTAAGCTATGAGTTAAGCTATGACAGCTTAATCATTAAAATTTAAACCAATTCCTTTCGCTACACAGCTGGTTCATCGCCTGAAACGCGGCACAGTTTACCGACAAATGATGCGCGCTCGAGTAACAATTTTGTATCGGTAATAAACAGCATATAAGTGAAGAGACATCATAGGTACCGAGGGATTGATCTTATGAAAGAGTTGACGCATCAACTTACTTTGATTATAATTTGAAAAGATGAAGAGGAGTATCTCACAAAGTACTGCTACAATTTTCTCCTCGTGTTAACTTCTTTTCTCAAGTTTTTTCTCGATTATCAATAGCATTGCTTTCTTTCTCAGAAACTCTTAAGTTGAATTATTTGAGAAACGTTTTTTTTTTTTTGATACTACTGACAAAGACAAAGTTTTGAAAGACGACAATTTCAGGAAGATTCAGTTAAAACTGCGTTATCCATATCAACACTGCCCAAGGAGGTAGGCATAGTAGATATGAGGGATGTGCTTTTAACAATCGGAATGTTAACGTTAAAATCAATATGAACTGAGCCTGCTATAATTTCGCACAAATTCAAAAGGCTTCTCAGTAGTACGATATGGCTTCTTCCGAATCAAACTCTCTTGGGATGGATGTATCTATTTGTACACACGATTTTCTGAAGACGTTTCTCTCTAGACAAAAGTTCTTCATCAAATCATTCAAGAACTTAGATCTCGTCGATTTCCGTGTTATGTCCAATTTGTAAAAATATACCCATATTACGCTGCAACAGCATGAATGATATAGTGTTTAACACTCAGTCGGATTTATTTTGTCGGCTGAGATCTGTGGATAGCTTTTTGCTAGGTTTTTGGTAATCATTCGACAGTCTGATTCCCAAATATTTCGATGTTAAATTTGATTTTTGAAAAGATTAACGTAGAGCATTGTTGAAGCAGAAAGAGATCACGTTTCGCATTTGGAGTAGTTAGTTGGTCGCTTGAACTTCATAGTGGGTCTATTTGGTATGAAGCAAAAAAGCTTATATCTTTCAAACTTTAGAACAAAGTCTCTTCTGCTGTTTTTACTATAAAAACCTTGGAAACTTTTGTGAAACGAGAAAAAAGTTATGAATTATGAGCAGAAATCGCGCTCATATTGAATATCGGTGCTCGCAGAGATCTCCAGTTATAGCTCCCGAAGGACACATCTTAAAGACATGCGATCTTCGTTATAGACTTGAGGGTTTTGTCACATTCTAGGAAAAATTTTCAGGTCTCTTGTGTTAGAACTGTAGAAGAGATTCTATTTCGTTTTTCTACAGATACAAATTTTCTTTTGCTTCACGCCAAATAAGCGCTATAAAGTTCAAGCGACAAACTAACTTCTTTAAGTTCAAATGGATACTTACCTCCCGAAAGGTTAATGCACGACTTTTCGTTTGCATTGAACTTCACAAAAATAAACGTTAGAGTCAGGTTATCCGTAAGATGAAGAAAAAGAAGACTATGAATCGTCAAATTTTACAGGAAGCTGTGAAGTACTCATTCATTCGCGATGCTAAAGAACAGTCCTTGATGTATGTCCCTTATGACACTGCATACATTGGTTCCGATTGTGATCCATATGTGAGTGCTTTATTCTTATGTCATGCATAACGTTGAAATTTGTCTAAATAGTAACTGAAGTTTATTGCATTAAGACTATACCCAAGGAAGATACCAAAGGAATGGATATGCAGAAGTTGAAAGCTTACTTCACGGAAACACCGCTGAAACCTATTCAAAAACAGGGTTTGCTTTAAAATATTTAGCAGATATAATTTTGTGAACAGTAGTTTGTTTGATTTACATTGATGTCAATTCAGAGAAACAAAAGCTTTCACCAAACATAGCCACCGGCCGATCTTCAAGTGCCCCACCCCCAGCAGCTAAATCTAGAGCAACGACAAAAAAAGTAGCCGTAGTTAGATGAAAAACCACTAGGGAGCTAAAATTGCCTGCCGATTTGGATCCTCCAAAAAATTTAGGAATGGAAATTTTTTCTAAGCTCAAAGGTAAGATTATAGTTTTTTTTTTTGTAATTATGTATGGTTTTAATAGTAGTGAGCTCACATGAGTTGTGACACATGCGACAAAATCACTCGCTTAGCACAAAATGAGCAATGATTTTCTGAGACGCTTGCTAATCAAGGAAAAGTAAATGGACTTTGACACACTAAGAAAAGAATTATTCTAAACGAATTATTTTGCAGTGAGAAAGGAGAAGAAATCGTTGGTGAAGAAATGACTACCAAGACTTGTCTGGATATGTCACACTGCTTCCTATAATAAGCCAATAAAATGTCAGATATCTTTTTTTTAGAAAGCTCTTGAGACGTCCCTCAAAATAATGTATCTGATAAAGTATTTTGAGCCTCATAATGTCTTTTATGTACTTATATTGTAAAAGACACGTGATTCGGCATTATAACCTCATAAGTAGCACGGCGCCTTTTGGTTCAGTTAGTTCATCGCAGATGTGTATTAGTTTATAGAGGAGTTGACGCCAAACTCTTACACTAAAGGCTAAAGCGATTTTTCAAAATAATCGTTTGAAAGTATTGGCATTCTATATATATATATATATATATATATATATATACATATATAATGTCAATATATAATATACATATGATATTTACATATATATATATATATATATATATTATATATATATACCGGTGTAGTAGTCGCAAGTCATGCCAATGGCAATCGATAGTATATCCCTCTGAGAGAATACCTCGGGGACATCTTTACCGCACGTTGAGTGCAAATAGGTCGGTGTCAGTTCCTTTTATAGGCATGGGCATGGGTACCCGAGGAACTGACTGAACAGAAAGGTATCGTGCTATTGATGACGCTGAAAGGCCAAAACACGTGTCTAGCAGTATATAGGTACAATAACAAAATTCATGAAAGGCTTGAAATATGCTGAGAGCATGTGTTAATTTCAAGCGAGATCTCGAAATAATAGACGGAAAGTGTTGAGAAGCTCAAAATTCTTGAGATAAGACAGAAAAAACTTCCACTAGTGAAATAGGCGCTGTGGAGTAGTCATGCACTCGCTCAATGAGCGCAGTGTTACAATGACAATGGGGTAGTTTTCTCATCAATTTCTGTATCTCCATCCATAAAGTGGGTTTGATCGTCAGTGAGTAAGTAAATATGAAAGAAGAAACTTCAACTAGGCTATTTTTGGCTGATATATGCCAAAGCAACTAGAAATAATGAATTATTCGTCAAACACTATAGCGCGTATTCTAATGCGATGGCACTTCATCGATAATTCGGCACAGCTTATTATCATTTGTGGAATTTATGGCTCAAGACACACATAATAAGGTGGATTGGAGACTTGATGCGCTTCAACGACAACTGATGGACGAGAGCCGTTACCGACTGGATTCCTCGGGATATCAAGCGCTCTGCAGGAAGACCATCGACGCGATGGTCCGATTTCTTCACGAAAAGAATAGAAGAAAAATATGATGCTCATCGAATGCCTGGAGCGAGGAGAACCCATTGAGCTACTTTTGAACGCAATAGGGAAAAATGGAAGTGTTACTGGTACCCGCACGAGTCACTCGACGATCAACGGGACGATAAGTGATACAGGTGATATTATACATAATCGAACTGTATGGGTATGTTAAATGGTATAAAATATCAATTACATATATATTAGAACAGAGCGCATGCCGCGTAGTGATTAGAGGCGCTCTGTGTCGCACACGAGGTCATTGTTTTGATCTAGCGCTCATGGCTCACCAAGCCATACATCCCTCCGGGATCGGTAAGTTGGTACCAGACTGGTCTCAGACTTGTCTGGGAGGAATAGCTATAGCAACTCATGCAACATTCATTGCTATTTTTATATCATCTTTCTTTATGAGTAATAACATAACGAGTTTGATTGTTAAGGTAAACTTGGAAGCGAGTGGCGGCGTTGTGCTATGGGAGGACTGGTGCGCAGCATGGACTGGAGTTTCGCAATCCATGGGCCGCCGACGACAAGAGTCGAGCGCCTTCAACTGGTCCGTGCGGCCGCCGGGTTACGTTTCGTCTTCGTATTTGTTTCCTTCTCCCTTTAGCATACCGATCGCCTACAATTATTGTTTATGACTCGATGTGGCCCAGTTCAGTTGTCGTCTGCTGACTTTGTCCACAAGATGTAATTATGTTCACCACCTTCTACTTTCTGAGTGATTGCCCGATGATGCACTAGACACTGTGATTGCAAACCCAGGTCACGGAGACGTGCCCAGTGGTGGGGGTCGTGGGCGACTCACCCCTAGGGATGGGTAGCGGGCTCGTAAGACGATCTCGAACATACGGTGTGAGACTTTATGACTTATGACGACTATGCTGCTCACACATCGTCGACCCGGCATACCGCCCTGGGGTTTCGTCATTCCGAGGCGACCACGATAGCCTCCCTGGTTCCCCCGTCTCCTGATTGACGTTTGCAAACCTTCTAAGTTGAATATGGTCAACTCTCGCTCTTTGTCCTCATGTATTCGACCCACGCTGACATACTACTCATGTTACGAAATAGCTACTACTCGAGCCACTACAATGTATTGATTTAACGACTGTTGCGAAATATGAACTTTTGCTCCGCCAATTGGATTGGTTGGCGGATATGAATGTATTATATGTAATTATTATTTATTATAGGTTGTTTTCTATTAGCGATTTATTCTGGCTGTTATTCCTAATAAATTAATCCGCGTGGCAGGTATACTAACACATAGCATTCGACGGGGCATTCACTACTGCAACCACTACAATAGCAACACTGATTCGGTTCAGCGTGAGGCCTCCGCGGGTCATTGTAAAGGCCAGGTATGCATTCAATCACCTCAAACGAAATCAAAAGTTGAAAGCGAATACATTTCGCATCCGGATTGATAAACGCCGAGAGCTTCATCCTTCTTATATATTAGAACATCTAATATACCATTCAATATCAAATATAATTTCAAAGGCTAAAGTACTTATGCGTGTCACCTGTCACTTGTGGTCTCGTTGATCCTCGAGTGACTCGAGTGGACACCGGCAACACTTCTGTTGTGTAATAACGACAGCTTGGTCGTAAAATCTTTATGTGGTTCACGAAGGATCGCTATGTACCGAGTAGAGACGCCCTGGTTATACAGAACCTCTATAAGCGCTTGTGTTTCCACTGAATCAAAGGTTTTCTTCAGATCGATGAAAGTGAGACAGAGCAGTAGTTTGTAATCTCGTATAACTTCATACGTCTTGTGATCGTGTGGATGTGATCTACGGTGTTGAATCCTTTTCAAAACCGTGTTTATTTGCATGGTTGCCCTTCGTCCAGTTTTCTGCCAATCATGTTGCGAATGAGTGGAGTTGAGAGTTTATAGACGACGGACAGCAAGGGTGTGAGGAGATAACTGCCTATGTCGCGAAGCTGACAGGTAACGAGTGTACAACCGATCCAGGATGTTGATGAGAACTGGCGGTATGTTCTTCAGGTGCTCTGACCTTATCTTGTCTGGGCCAGATGTTGTTCTATTCATCATCGATCAGATAGCGTGACGGATTGCGGAAGTATAAAACGGTGGGATGACAAGTTCACCTTTTTTTAATTCACATAATGCTAAGAGGACATGGTTATTAACGAGATCCGAGCTGTAATTGTGGGCGCTTGTTCTCCAGTGCCCGTCTGGTAGCTGTAACTGACCGTCGAGACGTCGGACTGCAATCATGTTCGTCTTGTAATTGGCCAAACTTTGGAGGGCTTTGCGAATACTCTTCTCAGCTTCTGCAGCTGCGGCCATAACTGCTTCTGTTCTCTCTTTGAGATCTTTTATCGCTACTCTGAAGTGTTTTACAAGTTCGGACGTGATTTTTCTGCTACCTGTAGCTCATTCGATTCCATGTAGACTTGTGAGTTCGAGTGTTTGAGAAAACAAATGTCTCTTTGTGAATTTAGGACTTATGGCTTTTTATAGCATCTTTGATGAACCGTATGATGATGATGATGATCTTCGCATTCGTCGCCGATATTGGCAACAACGGTATCTTTCCATGAGCCAACTAATGATTAGAATAAACTTCAGTTTTTGGTAGTTGTGGGATTCTGTCGTTTGATTTTAGCAGCTCTCTCTCTCTCTACTTTACGCGAAATACGGTACGCAACGCGAAGGAGGTCTGATCCCGTGTAGAACTTAGGGACAACAGCGACATCGGCCAGGAAAAACCTTCGATTTGCTATGATGTGGTCTATTTTGTTTCTCCATTAGGAGACTCCAACGTCCATTATTGAAAGTGAGGATTTTGGAATTGTGAGTTGTCATGGATGGTTTGGGTTGTCATGATAAACTCAAATGACCTCTCACGCTCTTTGTTCTATTTTAGTCCATAGGTCATAATGTGACATTCTTCAAGCATTCTGCTGAGCCCAGTTTTTCATGTTAAAAATCTCAACAACGTCCTTGAAGATTGTGTGGTCTATTTTTGAAGAACTTTTCAACGCACATGTACAGCGCTTCGATGTCGTGTTTCCTCATAATTTTATGTTGGTGCGTTAGCAGCGTCGATGGTGTAGGCAGGCATTGATGCACATCGTTCCAACCGTGACCGTTCGAGCCGGTTTGTTAGTTGCTCAAATAACCCGATGGTAATGGTCAAACTCGCTTTGACGACAATGCTAACGTGCCGACACTTCTGCTATCGTATGTTACAAGAGACAGTTCTTCTCAGTTTTCATAAACAGCCTGAAATGGATGGCGTCTTCTCCTCTAAGTCGGGTCAATGACGTCGTACCTAATCTTTCTTGGTTGCACTGATAGATCTTCTTCAGCAGCTTCGTATGCAAGTATATGTGCCTTATAGGTACGGATCGTCACTTTGGTCCGTTCCGATTCTGGCAGCCTTATTTGGCTCTGAGATTTTAGCAGCTTCTCCGCACTCGTCCTACGTGACGCTGCCCTTTGGGGTCAGAAAATAATGCTCATTTTTATTAATATTTTCATTTCAATTTTCAGCGTTTGGAGCCCAACGTATGACTTTCTATGCTGTGAATGTGGGAACTGGATGTTCACGGTTAGCTTGCTAGTCCCTATTGGAAGAACAGGAGGAATTTTTTTGTTGAAGGCGACTCCTAACCGACTCCCAAACTTCCCATCAGCTTGACCGCATGCTTTTGGCCAATTTAACTCGCTGAAACAGAGGTCTGTGCAATCGGAGTTTTTAAAAACACTTTGCTCACCCCTAGTTATAACTGAGTCACTGGTAAGCACACGGGCGGTTTTGGTTCCGCCTTTAATTTTCCCTATCCACCACTTGGGGTCGCGCCACGCGTCCTCGCGGCTAAAGTGACTCCAGGATTGCTCAAAGGGCTATTTCTGTGGCACATATGCTGTTATCAAAAAAAGTAGCCACAGAAGGAAAAAATCGTTGAAGACCGAAAGACTACCCACCGATTTAAACTCTGCTAAAAATGTAGAGATGGGAACATTATCTATGCTGAAAGAAATGCTTATTTAGCTTTTTATATAGAGGTGAACTCAGAAGTGTTGCGTATGGTATAAAATCGTCCATATCTTTCGTTTCGAGCGTTTTTTGAAGCACAGCTTAAATTTCAATACGCCAAATAATCATTTTTGAGCCACGCATGTCATGTGGTCTGTTAAAATGGGCTGACTTACAGAGCCCGCTACACGTGTTTTGATCCTGCGATCTCGTCAGAGGGGCAATTACCGTTTCTTGCCTTTTGCCAATCCTGTGTGGATGCTCCAGTCTCCACACCAAGAGTTAGCGACGATGATCGTTTACATTCTACGTCCGATGAAATTCGCAATTTTTCCAAGAGCATTTGAGTGACAACACTCTGGGTTCGGTGAAAATTACACCGGACATAGAATGTAAACGTTCGTCGTCGCTAACTTTTAGTGTGGGTACTAAAGCACCAACACAGGATTGGCAAAAGACGAAAGGGTAACTGCCCGACTGACGAGACCGCAAGGTCGAAACACATGTATCGGGTTCTATAAGTCAGCCCATTTTAACAGACCACATGACATTCGTGGCTCAAAAATGATTATTTGGCAAAATCATGCGTAGTCGTCATAAAATCAAGTGATATCTGCTGAAACGATGGACACTCAGCAAGAAATAAATGAGCATTGGCGCAATAGAACATAATCTATTCTCAATTAAAATAATTTCAAGTAAAAAAAGAAAAGAGATCATCGGCGAAGAAATAATTAACAAGATTTGAATGGATATGAAGCCTTGTTTCTTATAAACAGCCAATAAAATGTTAGACATTTTGAGAGAAAAATAAAAGATGTTGTAACAGATTTCGAGCAGCAAGTCTGCACGAAAAAAGAGAGCGTGACTCAGAAAAAAATAAGTATTTTGTCTCCTATGAGAAAAAAACATTTTATTTTTACATCAGGTGCCGTTAATGCGTTGTTCTATTTTTCAATTAATCGACAACAGAATTGCTAGTAAGTTATAATTGACAAGTCTAGAATTGTTATGATAAGCTGAGAAAACTCTCACTATTGTGACCTGCTCTGCGAGTAGTCATTTACCCTTTGAGTTACACGTTGATTTTTCACACGGCAGACGGCGGGATCGAGAGCGAGTGCGGCGTGAGTGCAGCGCCTTGCTGTGGTAATGTGGTAGTTTCCTATTGATTTTGAGTTTTTCTACCATAAAGCTAGTTTAATCGTTAGTAAGAAGATATATATGACAAAAGAGACTTTAGCAGGACTATTTTGGTTAAAACATATCAAACCAATTACAAAACAACGAACTGTTCGTCAAAAATGATACCGTGCATTGCAAGACGATGCTACCACAGCGATAACTCGCAGCAACTTTTTTATCATAAGTGCGCTTTGGAGATGGGACTTTTATGAGCCACGAGCGCGAGATCAAACCTTTCGACCTTGTGTGAGGCGCAGAACACCTCTAATCACCGCGCAAATCATTGGTGGTTACTTCTCCTATTATTCACATATATTTCGGATTTAAAAATTATTCATTGCTGAACCTTCGTCACTGCTTATGCGCACTAATTGTACGTGCTCTAATTATTTCTTTTCTTAACACGAGAAGTTTTTTCTGTTGAGCCGTTCCGAGGATTTAGCGATATTATTTATTGAATATTAGTGAAGCAATACAGCAGTGTAGTAATGCAGCATGAATATTACAATAGTCGTGATGACTAACGTTTCGGCTGGTCACTTTCTTCAGGGCCTATAATGATCAAATTGATCCACCATCCATTGAGCTGAAACCTCTATAACCCCGACAAAAAACGTAAGAACTGAATTTTCGATCGCATAGTAAGAGATTCGGTTTGAAACGCTCATCGTTTTGATGTTTTAGGTATATCAGTTTACTCATTGGAGACCAGCAGTTTAGAGTCATTTCATAAAAGAATGCTTTGAGCCAAAACGAGGTTGTTACGCTAGGGTCATACACCGGTGTTTCGGAGGTTCGTCCTCCTCGTCAGTGACCCCCGCCCCACATTAAGCCCTGCACTGAAGCAAGGAGGGAGGCGTATGTGGTGATGGCACAGTGCACAGAGACACTGGCCCATCACCACCTCTCAATCGATGTTCTTTGGCTGTTAGACCAAAATTGATTCGTCGGATCGACTGTTTCTAAAACCTCGCAAAAACAAAAATAATTTCATAAAAGAATGCTTTAAGCCAAATAACAGCCAAAAAACATCGACTGAGAGGTTGGTGATGGACCAGTATCTCTGTGCACTGTGCCATCACCACATAACGCCTCCCTCCTTGCTTCAGTGCAGGGCTTAATGTGGGGCGGGGGTCCACTGACGAGGAGACGAACCTCCGAAACACCGGTGTATGACCCTAGCGTAACAACCTCGTTTTGGCTTAAAGCATTCTTTTATGAAATTATTTTTGTTTTTTGCGAGGTTCTTATAAACAGTCGATCCGACGAATCAAGTTTAGAGTCAGTTCATCAATGGGCTGCGCCTAACTTAGGCCGGAAAGATCAGCTCAAGGTATAATGCAAGTCACGCGTGATTACAAGGTATTCCTCTTTCCGGTTTATTTTTAGGTTTGCTATGTATCAATAGGCTTCCGAAGTTTCACGCTCAGATGTTTCTGATTCCTCTGCGAGAATCGTGAATTTGACTCCGAACATTACTCCTTCATGTTTTTAGTCCCAATTCGTGCCTAATGGGGTTTCTGGATCAGAGATATGTAATCCAACTAGAAACTCTTTTACACGGAAGAATAGTGGTCCACCCGTTTTGCTAATGTATTCATCCCTGCATGCCTCGCAAGAGACTAGGTATCAAGTCTTCAACTAAGTCTCCGAACTTGATCCAAAATTCAATAATTCATTTTTCTAAGTAATCGAAAGTATCAAATAACATTAGATGAAGTATTTCCCGTCTGCCTGGATGCAATTCTGCCGACGCTCGGTTAGGTCAGGTCAGGATCTTTCCTAACCAGGTTAGCAAGGAACACGAGCTTTCAAACCAACGATTTGCGCCAAAAGCAATGTTGATCATTTTCTGGGAACGAAGTGGGCCCGACTCATTGAAAATCGGTCAGACCATCAACGCTGAGCGATACTGCCACCAACTGGACCGTTACAATCAAGGAAATCCACGTCACCGCCGTCGCCATGTCATTTTGCTGCTAGACAGTGCAAAACCACAAATTGTCAAGAAAGAAAGGAAGAAGTTGACCTATTTGAGCTGAGAGCACTTGGATCATCCGCCTATTCGCCAGATCTGTCTCCGTCCGATTTCCATTTCTTCAGACTAGTGGAGCACTGGCTGGACAATAAAGAATTTCGAAACATCAATCTTTTGCTCCGAGAGTTTACTTGTTGGTTTGCATTGAAGAATAAAGAGTTTTATGAGCGCGGAATTGATTTGTTGGGGGAGCGATGGCAGAATTGCATCCAAGCAGAAAGAGAATACTTCAGTTAATGTTATTTGATACTTTTTGATTAATTGGGAGGATAAGTTTCTGAATTTTTGGATCAAGTTCGGAAGCTTATTTGGAGATCTGATAAATTGTACCCGATCTTATGCAGTCGTGGTCTCTGCCGTTTGGGCAAACCTGGCAGTCATTCGTTTCCCAGAGGCGGCAATACATTCGGCTGCGGAATTATTGGCGCTTTAGTGTCTTTGGGAATATTTCAACGATCACGACCAAATTATGCAAACCTGTTCTTTTTAGGAAGTTTTGGCTTAGTGGATTGCGGATGAGTTTTGATCTTTTCAGGCTCTGAAGAAGGCTGCCCGCCGAAACGTTAGCCATCACGATTATCGTAATATTAATGGTGCATTACTAGCTGTATTGTTGTATTTCTTCGGTAATATCCAATAAATAACATTATTAACATCTCGGAAAGGCCTCACAGAAGATACTGCCCATTTACCAAACTATGCCGAGGTTAGTAGATAGTCGGTCCTGAAATTTTTCTTCAAAGTCCTCATCACTCACCAAACTATCATTGTAATCACCAATTCTCAGACTATCAAATGATTACTACTAGTTTAATGAAAAAGTTCCTTTCCAAAATAATCCAGGAGAACACGAGCACGTATTTCACAGAGTGTGACTGCATTTCCCACATTTCGTAGAAAAACGTGGGAAGTTTTAGAAAACTGAGCTTTCTTTTCAATAAAAATGCGCTTTCTCAGGTTCACCCAATAACGGTCCATCTTTTCATAGCGACAAAAATCGTTTATCATCACAAATTTACTACATACTTTAGGAAACAGCACTATAAAGTTGAAACATCGTACCCCAAAAACAGAATGTAATTTTATTTGTAAGTGGAACGTAGTGAGGACCTTTCACAAATCATGCTTCCTTCTAGCGATTGAAATAACATAGACTAATAAAAAGGCAATAGGTTAAACAAAAATGCTCGATAATCGCCATGCATGCAGTTTGTTATCTCATGTAGCCCAATATACGTGCTTCCGTCTTCATAGCCTCGTCAATTGAGCACTGCTCTTCGTCTTTAGCCAATCCTCTCGGGAGCCCACCCTCCCTCCTTCCTTCCCCTTCCCACCCCACATAAAGAAGGCGCAGACGTACTATTTACTCATACCATAAAGAGGAAATATTTTGAAAAATATCCATCAGGCATACTGAAGTTTCAGCGTGGTCTTATTATAACTTTCGAAACGAAAGGTATGACATATTTGGCGATACCAGCTAAGAGAAATCGAGTGTACGACTCTGCCCATCCAGTGATACTTTCACTTAATGGCACATATCAATAGCACGTCTGCTCCTTTTGAGTTCCCCGTGAGAGGGTTCGCTAAGGACGAAGGGCACTACCCAAATGACGAGGCTGTCATGGTCAAAACACGTGTATCGGACTTTGTAAGTTGCCCTATGAGACCACGTGCATGGCTCAAAAAGTAATAATCAGGGATATTGTAATTTGAGCGAGATCTCAAGAAAACACTCGAAGCGAAAGGTATGTATACAATTATTTTACATAAAACAGCGTTATAGGAAAGAATTGATGCATTTGCTTTACCAGTCATCGAGAAATAGGCTGTTATTGCAATTTCAGTTGATCTTTTCACCGGGCGTGCTATTAAGCCGTTCGGTACAGAATCCCTTGTATGTAAGGGCTCAGTTGAACAGTAAGGCACCGCGCGACTAATGAGGCTCGGTAGAAAACCAAAAGTAGTAGGTTTAGCACTCGGACAACCATATCAGACCTCATGAAAGGCTTAAAATATTTTGTCAGATCATAATGAATTACAATAGTTGGAAATATGTTCCTTTTGTGAGGATGTGATTTTCTTGTTGGAACATAAAGGTTTAACGACACATGGGCGCTCTTTATACTGAGAAAAAATCCATACCGCAGTCTCTTTAGTGATATTCTATCATTTATTAGTGGTAGTGTCTTATTAAAGCTCAATTTAGCAGATAACTTAAAAAGTCTCCATTGCTGTATATCCCGTAGAAAATCCTGGCGCGTGGCGCGACATGTTGAGAACCATGGCGTTTATACGTGCCAATTGGAAACCAAGGGGTTCAACTGCTAAAAAACTGGCTGTTAGGCTGGCGAACTCTCCACGAATTTGAACAAACGAAAGAAATAGATTTCAGTCACATAGATTTACAAGAATATCCATAAATAGACCCAAGGAAATGGATCGTCTAGTAATGAACTAGATGAAACAAGCGTACACTGTAATTTTTGATTCAGTAGTGATCAATGCTTGAAGTTCTTCCAGCACTCATTTGATTCTAAACTTATCGCTACTCAAAGGAATATTTAAGCTGGAAACGTAACATATAAAAACTAATCATAGACTTATTCTCGTTGTGTACGGTCGACTCATAGTACTCGACTATACTCATCTGATCGCTAAGCTGAGGTACGTACTTGTTTTTACCTTACAGAACAACAGTTTTCAACGTAATACCTTGTTATTACCTATAAGAACATCGCTTCATTATGGGAAGCAAAACGAAACAATGCTTTATTACCTCATCAGATTGTTCTCTGCAAGTAAGTGTTTGTTTCCGTCTTGAAGAGGTCAACACATTTGAATATAATTAAAGTGCACTTATCACAAAAGTGTGCTATGAAGATACCGAACTCAGAATATGAACTGCAGCCGACTCATTGGCAGATATTCGCCTTTGATCATTTTATTATGGTTTGGAATAGATGCACATCAGCCGTCTTACGTTGATTACCGATAGTCATGGAGTGGTTCGGTCCCGAGTCTATAGTGTCTCCAATCATCATTTGCGCTTAGAGCTATATACTGGGCTTCGATCGTCGGACTGTAAGAACTTGTTGGCTTACCTTTCTAATTAAGACCATTTATGGCGAGAAAGCATTGTTGAATAGCGCGCAAGCTCTGTCCTAACTTTTGATTATGCATATGGCTTGGTCACTTTTTGAGATGGAAGTGGGATTTGCTCATCAAAGACAAACCCAACTCGTCATTTGTTTAACTGCTATGTGCCTGATTACAGGCCTTCCAGCCAAATTATGTACAAGATACATTTTCTTTTCATTATTATTTGAGCTAACTTGTCATGTGGTCTGGTAAGGGCTCCTCTACAGCCCGATACACGTGTTCCGTCCATACAGACTCGTCATCGGGCAGAACTCGTCGTCTTTCGATCTTTTTGTAGTCAGTTCTGTTGGGAGCCCAGCTCTCCCTACAGAGAGTTATCGAAGACGAATGTTTTACACTTTATGTCAAGTAAAATTTTCACTTAACGCAGAGTGTTGCGCACTCGATTGCTCTTTGGCTGGTATTTTTTATTATATTATACCTTTATTTCGAGTGCTTTGTTAGGACCACGCTCAAATTAATAATTAATTATAAAAATTATAAATTTATAAAATTATAAAATATCAAATCAGTAGTTAATTATCAATTACTGATAATTAACTAATTATTAATATATTGATGATTAAGTTTTTAATTGAAAATTAAATGATAAATTAATAATCAATAATTAATTAGGCTCAAATAATAATGAAAGGATCTATTGAAATTTGAGCGTGGTTTTAATAAAGCACTCGAAATAAAGGTATAGGATACAATTCATGGAAAAAACAAACGCATTCACACATTACGAATGTCGCATACGATAACAATAAGCCATAAAACCTTCGGCCATAGATAGGGATGGCTGAATGCATCTCTGACCTACAAAATAATGTGCGCTTGTCTTCTGATGTATCGCATCGATTCTGCTATCCTCCCGAATAAGTATGGTACCAATTTCATTGTACCTAAAATTGCTATTGCACTCCCCTCAAGTTGACAAATCAAGCACAGCCATCTTTCTCAAATATATGCATGTTTGAGTTTGTAAACAAATAAGCAGCAGGTTGTTTTTCAGTGCCGATAAGTTTGATGACAATATCAATTTCAGTGGGCTTTTCTTTAGATTATAGTACGACGCAAAGTTTCTATAGAACTGCCTTCATGTTTATGGCGCTATCATTGAAGTGGTAATCAAACCGAGGCTGTGAAATTGCACAAGGAATCCAAAGTAGGCTTTCTAATAATAACAACAATTTCCTTGGTAACAAAGACCATGGTTTGTTGTGTCGATGTCTATCCCAAGAAGCTACATCGGCAATACTAAGAACGACTCGACAAAACAAATTCCAATTCCGAAGTATAAGCTATTAAGATGATGTTTCCTCGTTCTATGCGTATGACTGACCACATCGGTTTACAAAGAAGTTGATTTTCTGAGTGCGTATAATATGTGGAAACCACTGGCAGTGGCGAGAAGCACAATTAACATAGTGTTCCGCGTCACGTGCTTTTGGTCTCACATGATTTCTGGAACATGCGCTTCAAAAATCGAGATGATTGTGCATTTCCTCGGAAAAGAAGTTCGTATAATATTTTTTGACAATGCGAATGGATGGATTGAAGAGAACACGAAGTAGTTTTGTGGTAACTTCTGAGGTTCCCGTATCATAAACTATTCCGCCTGGTCGCTTTTCTTGTCTTTGCTTTCGAATGCGGATTATTTTTATTCAAAGAAAACAAAATTCGTACGTAATATAACGAGGAATTTAAGCATCATCGCCGTTGATATTTTTTATGATTGATAAATCTACATAAGGTTATAGAGTTCCCAAGGAATGCTATCACGTCCAGATCAGCGGAGTATTCCTCAGTGTTTTCTGCTAGATGCAAGCTCAAACGAAACTGACGATCATTAATGAGTAGAGGTTTCCCAAATAAGTCATCATTTGGAAGCCTAGTACGTACTACGATGGTCTGTTTTGATACTTTGAATACAGGTATGACAACATCTTCCCAAATAACCCCCAATGCGATCATATTGATTACTCCGCCATCATCGAAATGTCTGCCGAAAAGTCACTAGTTGCAGGAGTGTCAAACCGCCCTAGTTATCATGTTTAGGAAAAGTTTGACTGAATTTTTCTTAGAATAAATTCTATTATTGAAATATACAATGCACGTCACAGAAACGTCGGATTCACTATGTACTCAGAAATAACTAAGAGATAATTTTTTTATCAAGATTACACGTTGAGAGAAAAGTTCTTTAGCTTGCTCTTACTGGCAAGAGCGATGGTAGAAGTGGAGTTGAAGGATGTAACATCTCACGTGGAACACACCACGGCGAGTGAGAAGCGCCTACTCTATCGATCAGGAAGATCTTTAGAAACCAGAGGTTCGAAGTAAAAGAATTTTTTTTTTTCATAAAAAACCAAGATCGCATACTTCTTTACGACACTGATCATCTCATGTACGTAGACAATTACTTGTACCGCTCTCCAAACAGGGTCACCTAACAAAGGCAAGCAGAAAAAAGGATAAAGAAGAAACGAGAAGGACGACAACTACAAAGACTGTGGAAGTGAGGACTCTTTTGTTTAGTAAGAAAGAAGAACGATTCCATATTATTGATGGATTATGGGCTGAACTAATCGAAACAAATATAAATTATGGTGGAAAACACACCAATGCTATTAACAAATGGTTATATTCTGGCTTACAGTATCATACAGAGAGTAATAATCTACATGCCATACATATTTCATGAACAACAAAAGTTCCTTCTGTCATTTGTCTTATGCTCAGTCGCCAATATTTTTCTAATTTCAAAAATGGCTTGCTGTAGTTTGAAAATCCGTGTGTGACATGCATTAGAGCAGACCTTACTCTGAGCAACCTCCGAGCAAAAGTGGATGTCGAAAGTTACGTGTGAAGCCATAACACTACAATCGTCAGAATTTGAAAATAATCTGGTCTTGGATTTATCACATGATATTTTTACGATAAAACGAAAGTTGGGAAGAATATCTGAAGAACAAAGATGGCACAACTTTCCTAATATAAATTTCTAATTCTCATTTTCTCCATTATTCGTCACTCTTTTTCTCAAGTATTCTCAAATTATGTAATTTTGAGAAACGTTGTCTCTGATACTGCTTTCAGAGAAAAAGCTCTGAAAAACCACGATTTAGGGACGTTTTCGAGGGACGTTAAAACTACGTTCTCCATATCAACAATCCCCAAGAAGCTATTCATAGATAGATATGAGTGATCCACTTTTGGTAGGAATACCCATGTGAGATTCAACAGAAGGCTGAAAATTACTCGTTCATCCGCGATGGTAAAGGAAATACTACATTATATGAGCGGAACGTGAACTTTACGTTCGCTGGTTCCGAATGTGATCCTTACGTTAGTCATTTGTTCTTATGTCATGAGTAACGCTCACATCCACTGAGATAATAACTGTAAGCATTCTTATAAAGACTACGCTGCAGAAAAAAAGCAAGGTGGATTTGAAGAAATTAGAAGTTTACTTTAAGAAAAAAAGATGCAGGTCAAAAACGCGGCATGCATAACTTGTTTATCTTAAAGATCTTTGTGAACAGAAATTCGTTTGCTTTGATTCAAATCAATTCAGGGAAACAAAAGTATTTGCCAAATGCTACTGCCCGATCTTCAAGTGACACTTCCATACCAACCAAAAGGGGAAAGATGCCATCAAAAAGAGCAAACCTAGTAAAGAAAAGTTCCACAAAAGGGCGAATATCACTTCCCGATATGAGTGGTGCTAAAAACGTAGGACGCATTTTTATCTGAACTGAAAGGTGAGTCCATTCAACTTCCATTTGTGAAATTGATAGTGGTGAGATAAGTTGTTATATGTGAGATGAAATCACTCATAGGTATCACAAGATGAACAACGAGTAGCTAAAACAGTGGGCAGCAAAGAAAAGATCAGTGAACTTCGGCCACTGAAACATAATTTATTTCAAACTCGATTACACAAATTAAAATACGGATACACAAAATAATTTTGCAGTGAAGAAGAGAAAGAAAACCGTCGATAGAAAAAATAAGAATTTTGCGAAGCATTGTTTCCTGTAATCAGTCGATAAGATACCAGATCTTTCAAAAAATAAAGGAAAAGAACACTTTCAGCAAGTTTTGAGATACGAATATGCACGAAAAGACGGAAAGAAAATGACATATCGATTTCTGCCTTTGATTGGTAAAAACCACATATTATTTCTATACTACCCATTACCATTTTATTGCCGTTACCATTATTACAGTATTTTATTTCTCGTCTCATGGACAAAAGAAATGTCAGTAACTTTAATATGATAATCATGAGCTATTGGGACAAGGCAAAAATCGTAATAATTTCCTTTCCGACTTCATATACAAATCACCTAAAGTCAGTTTAAAAGTCACAACCTCTTTACTTCATAGTATGACTAAGTTTTCGAATATCGTGACCTTCCAAAAAACATTTCTACGATAGTGATCTTATTGAACATTAAGTGAAATATGGTCCCTTGTACAACGATGAAAGCTACGGCGAGCAGATTTCAGATAACAAGTTGCTCGAAACGCAAGGAATATCACAATAATTATCTGTTCCGGTCTACAAAAGAACTAATCCATTCTGTTCTCTCTTCTTGGGATTACCTAAGAACGTTAGGACATCTTACTGGCAATCAATAAGAGGCATTTACTATGGTGAGAAACGCCCATTGAAACATTTTGCGAACAGTTATCTAAAAGTTTAATGTGTTTCGCGAAACTATAGGTTCGACACCGGTTTCCGTTGCCATTTAGTCTCCCATGCTTTCCACGGTCTGGAAACTGGTAACACAGCAATCAGGACGAGATCACTTCCACCAGTCCATGCGATAATCGCTCTAGTAAAGTAACTTTAGGACATGAGAGAGAAATCGACTCAATTTGCATTTGAACAGTCATAACAAGGACAAAAATTTTAAACACCAGCCGAATCCACACGCAAAAAAGCTCGAAGACTTTCGTGGAATATGAAAGCAAGGAGACAAATCAAGAGAGGTAAGCACTGTGATTCAACACAGTGAAAATAGACTAAGAAAAACTCAATCATAGATTTGTTAACCCGCTTATGAAGAAGCCAAGTGCCCATTGATTGGGAGCAGCTGATCTGACTATGAAGTGTTTCTTAGGATATTCAGAAGTGTGTCAATTAGGTCTTTAGCCTACGAATAAAACGAATGAAAAAATTATACAACAATAGTCCTCAAGAGACTGATTTGTAAGCTTTATTTCACACTTCTGAGAGACTGGTAGAAATAGAATTTTCAAATTCAAGTAACTGATTTACGGCAGTTTCTTGCCCGTACCGGTGTTTTTACGAAGTTTACATTATGTGGTAACGACTAGTACTTTATTTTTGAGAATTCCCGCTGTAGACACTTTTTTCCACGTCACTCAATGCCGAATAGAAGAGGTATCGTGGGACGAATGGCTAAAAAGTTTACATGAGAACGCAGTTTTGGAGCTGAGATAAGGAATCAAGTTATGACGCAGTTGATTGAATTATTATGATCAATAAGAAGGCGTACCTCTATATTATCCGTGTCCAAAGTTGCATTGGAAACACCACAGATGACTCTTCAGAGGTCGGTGGCGGTGATGCATAACTTAACATCATAAGAACACTTAGAATTATCATAGAATACAATAACTTAAATGTTTCCCTCCTTTGAGAAAGTGAGCTACCACCTTCTCCGCCCTGTGTCGGATATGGTGACGATAACACCAAGGGAGCTGCTGCTGTTGTAACTAAGATATTGATGGCATATCCAGGATTGGTGCTGTTGTTTGAGGCAAAATAATTCGTGTTATTTGCAGGAATTGTGCCAGCTGCAATAGCGAAGCAAAATTCGATGTCTTCATTGCAGGAAGACATGAGCCTGAATTTCACATGAAACTTTCACTGCTTTTGAAAACTAGAGAATCTACGAAGTTGGGTTAAATATTCGCATTGGGAAATAACAGACGACAACGGCTATTCGAAATATCTTTGAATCTATCTATGAATTATCTTTATATTCCACGACTGATGATGCACTGCACCTCATAGTCAAGAATTAAATAAAGAAATCATCTACAACGCTTGGTTCGATTCTCTTAGCGGGAACAAATAAGAAATCGGCCCCTTTCGCTGGACCAGGACAATTCATAAGAGTGTTGAGTTTTTTCTAGTGATTCGTAATTTATAAGTAGTAGTCGTTCAAAAGCTTTAATTTCTAGTCAGCGTGAAAAGACCCTTCTAGAACGCTGTAAAATTCAAGATGAAGTTGTATTCTACATCGGCTGCGTGATTTAACTACTATTCTGCTGGAAACACGAAAATCCCATGAACTTATAGAAAAAAGTTTTTTAGTATCAGGTTTCGGACATTCAGTCTGAATTTATTTCAAAACGGAGAAGCAATTCCTAATTAAACAACAAAAATCACATTTCTCCATGGCACGCGGAAGGGCCAATCGATCGACAGCCGTGTTGAAATCGTAGCATCTGACTTGGCCCTGCCCCTTATCCCCGCAGAATAGACTATGTACCCATGCTCGCGTATGCGAAATCAGTCTTATTTTCGCTGTTGCACTGCAGAGAAACGGGTTTTCCAGAAATAAGCACGGAGCTAGAATCTTTAAATTTTACTGTTATCGATTGCTGACATGATGAAAGAGCTGAGCTCTGTTTTGCCAGAAGTATTGTGTGTCAAATCCAATGTTTGCCTTTCATCCGTTATAATAAAGACTTTTTTGAAAAGCTTCTATGTAGGGCACTAGTCAGAGAATTGAGCTGGAATGATTACTAGCACTCTTAAGAAAAGGCTTGTACAAGGAAAGGTGTCGTTTCATCAGTTGTTCCCTTATACCCGAGAAGAACCCTACTTTTATATCTTTTATCTACTTTTATATATTAACCTGGCGCTCATTTATCCTTATGGTTTAATTGGGACAATATTACGGAATGATGAAAATGAGAACAAAAAAAAAAATCAGATCGCTTCCCTACCGCAATCACACACACGACGACACTGAGTTATTGGGATGTAGGAGAAACTTATAAGTAAAGTTAGTGCTCGCTAACCTTCACTTTTCTTCTCTATGCATGTGCCCTAAATATTGAAACTTGAATAGCATGGGTTTTGAGTAAAAGGAAATGCTACGAAATTTATTTTGGACATCAGAAAGAAATTTTCATTTCTTGGTATTTGTTCCACTGTGACTCTCTTCGACACTCTTCTCAACAAGTCTTCTTCTTCTACCACCACTTAAAAATGGACTTCGCCTTTAGCTTTTTCTCGAACTTCCTACACTTACACAAAAGTCGATTCCTTATTATCACAGACATGTTTGTCGTTGATAGAGTTGAAATGATAGAGCTCAAAATATCTTCTACTTGCTCTACTGTCGCTAGAATTCGTCGTTGTTCGCGTTAGTTGTGACCGCATGCGTTCAGACGAAATTCTCTTGGTGAAGAGTGCATCAATATTCATAAGCCACGTATTTTGAAAATTCAAACAGTTTCGTAGTTGCCTAAATGCAGAACATTAGTTTACTTTGCAATTGTTTGAATGAACGAATGCTTTGGAATTCTAAGTGAAGCAAAAAGCCTGTTAATCCTCAAAAGTTGAACATGCAAGGAGGAAATGAAAAATTTACCGTAATTTTTAGCAATAAAAATCGAATTATTTTATCTCATCTCTCAAGCCCACTGACGCTTCAGGTGTGTGAAAAGTTCAAAAATTAACGAATTCAGTTACGTTTTCGACACTCGTGCAGCAGTTTTTATTCTCCTTGATTTGGATCACAAAAATGTTATTTTTTTTTGATTTTGAGTTTCATCATTTCTTTACCACACGGACCATCTTCACACGGCAACTTTGTAGCAGCACTTATTTCATTGCTCCATTACTTGACTAACACTCCACAACGGTATGCGGATTTGCACGAAGATTACTCAAGAGTATTGTTTTTTCATATACTTCGTTGATTTCTAAGCAAATAGACGTTTCTCGGAAATCTGGGCTATATTTGATGCAGTGTTCAGCAACAGACAGCTTATACGAATATAATTATTCTCTTCTCAGACAATTTCGCTACCAAACTATCAACCAGAGCGTCGAGAAGGAAACTTGTTTGCCAGAAGATGTCAAGCTGTCAAAGGAAATGTGTGTATTGCAGTCTTCCGTTTGAATGCTTGGTGTACTCGAGCAGTTGTATTTCCTGACCAGAGAAAGCTGCCTACTAACTAACACTTAAGTAATACGTAGATCACTGCCTTCACATTTTGGGCGAGCACCACTGCTTTCCGCTTTTGTTCTGAAGTGTGATTCGTCACCCGCGAAGGTGGTCAGAGTTGTGTATAACTTCGGACGTAAGCAGTAGATGTATGATTCATTTTTTGTCTTCACTAAAGGTTAATATTCATTAAGCGTGATATCCTCTAAAATCTGCCACAATCATGCTAGAGTGCTTGTGAAACACAGGCAGATGTCGGCTTCTGTAGTTTACCGGAAAGCTTACCACCCATTGACTATGACTCTACTTGAACAAGGCTGATTCGTGCCATAGCGGTTCCAGTAGAGTTAGTTTAACAACTACTCGTATAAAGAAGCCAAGTGCTCGCAGTTGAATAAGTGATTTAAAATACGAAACTGTAGGGAGGAAAGACGAACAACTTTTCAATTGTAAATTAGGGAAGGATGTAACTTTTTTCTTCATGGTCTTCTATTCAACTTTATCGCGACCAAGTTCTTCAGAGTGTCTTTTGTGACGATCGCATTGACCACGACAACTTCACCGGGTACGAATCCCCTTTTGGGTTACCCTCTCGCTGTAAAAGTTCTGGATGATAAGTGGTAAAAGTTCATTGCGTGTTTGCAGAGTGAAACTATTTCAATCTTATATTAGAGCAAAAGCAAAGACCAACTTCAGCGGTTACTTGATAGTGTCTGAATACACAAAGCCTAAATTTTCGCTGTCACTTCACTGACATCAACACATCAGAAATGGCGTTCAGATCAAGTATAGATACACATAATTCATAAAATTCCAAGTACTTGCCTTAGTGTCAGAAGGGAATGATACCTTATATTGAGAGTACAAGAAGACGCATTAAAATTTATATTTTGAGTGAAAGTAAGAACATTCACACTAACTGGTTATTGGCATATTTAGAATATTCGTATCAGTAAGCTAAGGTTAATGGAGTTTCATATATAGGAGGAGACTTACACTTCAACCTGTTTCAGAGGGAGTTAAAGAGTTTCGATGTTTATAGTCAAGAGCCTTTTTCATATGAGATAAAGTTTTCTATGGATCAAATTGTATCTACTATCCGCGATCCATCAACTGAAAAGTGGTGATAACACGATGGCACACGTTGTGCCGTAGTCACATACGCGTCCCTCTTTGCTACAATGCAGGGCGTAATGTGGGGCGTAGGCCACTGACGAGGGCTGCGAGACCTCCGAAACACGTGTGTGGGCTGTGGCGTAGCCAATCTCACCAAAGCTTCAAATATTCTTGAATAATTATAGATGTTTTCTATTAAGGACTTTGGGACGCCTGTCGCCGCAACGGTTAGAGGTACGCTTCAACAGACACGTGATAATTAGTACAATCCGCTCCGCAGGCTCACCATGTCTACCACCCTACCAGGTAGGTATCTTGGTACCAAATTGGATAATAGCACCGACTTGATAAATGGTTTGTAAACTCAAGTCACAGTGTAGGATAGATATGTACTCAGTTTCATCGATGCTTGATAAAGTCGGATGCATGACAGATCTCTCAGGGATGGATCACGACCGAAAGGTTGTATCTTTTCATCTAGGACTTCATACACTCAAAAATCCGGTACAAATCCTTTGCCGCAATGGATTATTTGAACGAATCTTTTTTCTTGGCGGAGAATTTCCATTAGACTACCGCTAATCATTCAAAAGCTCAAATTATTGTAGATCTTATCTGCATTTATAAGTATTATGAAATATGAGGGGGCAGAAGTTAGAAGAAGAAGCATGAGCACAAAAATTTACATCACAAAACACATCAACGTGAGGAGAGATGTTATAGTTCCAGAGTCACAGTTTTATCTGAATATTTTCCCAAGTGAAGAAAAATCTTGAATTCGGTAATGAAAATCCCACTTCACATGTGAATGACGTCTGCACGGCCTATTGACTGCGCTGTCGATCCGTAGGCACCACACACCCCCAGCCGACAAGCAGTGCGTGGAGTTTTGAAGCACATATCACCTTCCCAGTGCAGAACACTAAAGCGGTTTTTTTCATAAAACAAGAATAATTTCAAAATTGGCAAAACTTTCTCCATCAAATGATTGGTAGCGCTTTGTCGAATAAACGATTTCCTGCAAAAAATACGCGCTTGTGAAACACATATTAATTCTCTCTGTTATAGGGTCGTAAGAAGACATTCTACAAAAACAAATAAACTTTTAAAATTGCCGATATGCTCAGTGAGTTCAGGAAAGGAGCACTGTTTAAAAAGATACAAACCGGACAACACGCGTCTTGTGTTAATCTAATATTATTACTCGATATTGATAGAATTTTTAGTGCATTTCGCACTGTTATAATGTTTTGAATATTCCTAAGAGAATTGAGTGGTGAGCAAAAACACGACCTCAGGAGGGAATCGAACCACGTTTCATCCTATCCGGGGACGCGTGCTCTACCACTACACCACTGAGGCACATTTGCCCGACCACTCATTCTTCAACATCTCAGTGTTAGCTATCAGCCACCAACCTTTGGCAGATTTGGTCGGGGTATGCGATTTTGCGTTATAAACCCAGTTGAGCTGACAGCTATTCTATGTTAATACTCGAAAACTATAATAATTAGAATAGCTGTCAGTTCAACTGGGTTTATAACGCGAAAATCGCATACCCGACCAAATCTGCCAAGGTTGGTGGCTGATAGCTAACATTGAGATGTTGAAGAATGAGTGGTTGGGCAAATGTGCCTCAGTGGTGTAGTGGTAGAGCAGGCGTCCCCGGATAGGACGAAACGTGGGTTCGATTCCCGCCTGAGGACGTGTTTTTGCTCACCACTCAATTCTCTTCGTAATTTCTGCTATCGACTGCTTTTTTACAGACCCGCTCAAAATGATTTAATCTGATAAGGATATGCATATTTTGAGCCATAGGTCTAGTGCTATATAGGCGCCTATTTCGTCCTATTGGGACTCATCAGTAGCACCCTCCCTCGGTTCCGTCGATCCTTGAGGTGAAACAATCCTCCAAAGGAACCGACGCCGAGTAAAATTAAGCACCCAAAGTAGGATGATGTTATTACCTGACTTTGTGGTGACCGGCAGTCGAGCTTAGGCTTTTAAAGAGCTTAAAAGCTGGCTTTAAGCTTTTGGAGGGTGCTACTGATGAGTCCCAATAGGACGAAATAGGCGCCTATATAGCACTAGACCTATGGCTCAAAATATGCATATCCTTATCAGATTAAATCATTTTGAGCGGGTCTGTAAAAAAGCAGTCGATAGCAGAAGTATAGTTCATTTTAAAAGCCTTAAGCTCGACTGCCGGTCACCACAAAGTCAGGTAATAACATCATCCTACTTTGGGTGCTTAATTTTACTCGGCGTCGGTTCCTTTGGAGGATTGTTTCACCTCAAGGATCGACGGAACCGAGGGAGGGTGCTACTGATGAGTCCCAATAGGACGAAATAGGCGCCTATATAGCACTAGACCTATGGCTCAAAATATGCATATCCTTATCAGATTAAATCTCTTCGTAATATTATTTCTCTACAACAGCGTTATAGAAGGGTCCTTCTGAGAAACAAGCATAATTTTGGATTCACAATGGTTTGACCTTTGAGTCGTCAAAAATAGTTTGAGGAAAGCCTTTGTTAAGAAAAAAGGATCTCTAAATAACTCTCTCCTATAACAAAATTGCCCAAAAAAAACTATGCCACAAATTTTTCCTAATTGACTGAGACGACGCTTGAAAAATCATTATAATCTGATCGAACATTTTAAGCTTTTCAAAGGTGTGGTATGGCATCTCTAATGATATGTATGATATGATACGTATGTTTTGGTGATCTAGCACACTTCGTTAGTAGTCAATGTCTTTCGGTTCACTTCTACAACAAGAGCAGCGGCGCCGAACATGTATCATGAATAATGAATGAATGATTTGATACTGCTGTGATTTACAGTCTATTGCTCTTGGCTAATAAAAACATATAGTATTACCTTTGTGTGCGACAACACTGCAACGTACGTCTAGCACTAGAGATTCCGTACCAGATCTTTGAAACTGAGAGACGATTGATCTTGGTATGATTATGGTAGATCTGGTGAAACGTTGGCTAACTTACCAGTGATACAGAAAGAAAAGTGTCATTTTGGCCTCCTTACTAACACTCTCGTGCAACAACTGTAAAAGTGTGAGCTCGACTATATTCAAGTTTGCAAGGAGATTCGACTCGACCAAAATTCTACGGTATTCATGAGGACGAACTCGTCAAGCAGCAGTCGAAGCAACGCGTAAAATGTCTGAAGGATGAAGGAGAGGAGACGAATCGATTAGAGGAGGTGCTGTAAGCTGCACACTAGGTGTAAAAGCGTCATGTAGATGTAGAAAAAATATGTTAGATCTCGCAAGACGGTGTGTGCATGATGAGATACAATAATTTCTTCCTGTTTCATAAGTTCTCGCATGAAACACCTTGAACATACGTATTTTCATTCGAAATTGATACTCAGAAGAGCCTGAGTGGAACTTAACTCAAGATTATATCCAATACTGATAGGTCAGAAAAATATGTTGCCCAAGGAAATAAAATATTTTGAGGAAAGCTCAATAAGGCATGGAATGAGAAACGAAGCATCATCAGCCCTCTTAAAAGAAAAGGAAACCCGTAATTGAAAATCGATATTTCCATGCATTCTTAGCCAATTGTATAACTCTTCCGTAGCCACTAACGCATGGAATTTAGACTGAAAAAATGAGGTGGACGAGTCATGTCCTTGAATATAGTTCCCTCATAAGCATTTTGTTTTCACAATTCATTGAACTGGATCGTTAGTAAGCAGTTCAGTGCTGCTGTATCCCGGGGCGATGCGTTATGTATTCAGTTTCATCGCATATCGCTAGATGTGATTGAACGATTATATGGCCTTTATAATAAGTTGCGGTGGCATACCGATGTATTAGTCAACGCTGATATCCTTCTACACAGGTCTGGTACGCCTTGTCGATCCGGAGACATTGAGGCTTAGGGAAGGGCGTAAGATCGAATCAAGGTCACCTACTGAAGGCGCCCTTGACCATTGCTCCGAACTCATTGTTAGTACGTGGGCACATAATTTCAACACGACCTGCTATTACAAATCACTGTGCGGATCCCGAGGTCAAACATGTAATTCGTTATCTCGCATCATCGTTCTATAGGTCTTCCAAGATTTCTTGCGCTATGTGACTGCTGCTTAAGGATTTCGTCCTAGTTGGAGATGTGTAGGGTAATGGTGCAAGTAAAATATCCTTACAAGTCTTAGGATATCAGTGCTAAGGAACTTCCAACTTATTGCAAGGAGTGGGTATATAGTAGGTGTATACATATTATATATATATATATATATATATATATATATGAATATACGATGTATATCTAAGTATTTATGTATTATATATATAATATATATATATATGTATATACGATGCATGTCTACGTATTTGTACATGTATAAATAAATAAATAAATATATATATATATAATATATATAGCTGCGAAAAAGTTCTGATAATTTTCATTTTGTTAATTATGGTACATATACAAATTTTTTTCAAAACCAGTTTCGATCAATTTTATTGATTTCTTTGATCAATTTTGGTTTAGAGTCCATTTTGTTCATTTGTCTATTTACAGTTGCTTTTAAGTTATGGATCGTAAAAATCAACGTATTGCAGTAGCCGAGTTGCACAAGATGCACACACGTTACCGTCGTATACGTCGCAAGCGCGTGCCAACTCCGCATCACTTCTCAGTCGCCATAGTCAACTTACTTGATCGAAAAAATGTGCAGACGTTCAAGCGACTGATTCACAATCGACAAAAAATAGCACGGAACTGCAGAGTTTTCCGTATATGTCGTACTGTAGGATCTCATCTTTTTTCAACCGATTTGCTGTGATCGACAGAAATATGGAGATAACGAGAGTTTCTTGATCACTATTGATGCTTGCTCTCTCAAAATTCTCGTACTAAATTTTGAAGAAGGTTTTCATCGTTTGATGAAACATTCAAAATTTATGCATATCTTTAGACAGCAAACAACAACAACTATTCTTCAAAATACAGGCCATCATTTATCCACTACTTTTTGCCAAACTGATGGAGGTGGGTTAGCACGGTTGTATGAGAAACGCTTAGTTCTGTTGCCAATTCATAAGAACTTGATGACGGATCATTTTCCAAACCAGAGATCAAGTCTTCATCATCGAGTTCGGTTGGTCGTCCGGATCTCGGTATTCCGGTCAACTCTTCAATTCCGGCCTTGAATTTACGAAATCGCTCGCGGACTGTTGATTCTCCAACAGTACGGTCGCCTCAAGCTTTGCTGATTCGGCGAGCAGCATCAGCAGCATTTGAACCAAATTTGTAC